>JABASH010002070.1:0-22104 GCA_019776445.1 Tomocerus maximus
ACGAGCCCGTCACTATTACCCGCCCTTAACAAAATGCGAACAAATTCGCACGACGGGATTCTAGAGGGATTTTCCTTTAAATGAACATAAGGTTGTGAGTTTGAGCTATAATATTATTATTATGGCTAGTAGAGTATCAAATGTACCGCGCTCCAATGTCACACCCTATACAAACCAATCAGAAAGTAGGTGAATACGGTGAGCTGGTCCTTGTAAAGTCCAAATAGTATATTATGTATCTATATATTGTATCTATATACTATGTATCATATACTATGTATTGTATCTGTACATAATATACTAACTATACCATGATAATATATTTGCATAGACAAAGCCTATTTTAGCGAAAAAATTAGCATTTTTTCGCCTGTTTTTAGTCTGTTTCAGGCTTATTCCTTCGTGTATGATATATTTGTATAGATACTGTATAGGATGTATTAGGTTGCTGAATGATGAAAGAAGTGCTATATAGTCTGCGTTATAGAGGTCACATAGAGGAATAAGAATAATATATGTGTGATTTCATTAAAAGTTAGTCCGAAGTGTAAAAGACAGTTTTGTGACAGTCTAGTTGATGTTCTTGTCTCTGAAAGTAAATGATAGTAACTTTGAGTGAATACATGTTAGTCAAAGACATAATAATATGTAGAAGAGTTGGTGGGCATGAATGTATTTATGAACTAAATAGTATTGTAAGAGGGAGAAGATTGCATAAGTAAATATTATAGTTTAATGGAGCTAGTAAGACTTTAGTAAATAGTGTGGTCAAAGAGAAGTCTCTGTCTGTAGTTGTAGTAGAATAATGTGAAGGGAGGCAGATGAAATCTTAAGTTGACTTGAGTTGACGTGACAAAGTTTCTCTGCCACAACACTAAAATGTGACATTCATTAACTGTCGAGAAATTCTCGGGTATTGTATAGGAATTCTAGTGTATAGAGTGAATAGAGAATGTCACCATGATTTTCAATTGTGTTTCATTTTCTTAATGTGATAAGTACACACTGTGAGTATGTAGGCATAATGTGCTCTATATATTTTGAGAGAAAGGAAACCTGTTAGTCGTATATAAAAGAGAAAACATTTGAGATAGACGGGAAATGTAGTTTCGCACTTAAATGGAAGCCTAATGAACTGAATGGGGCTGAGAAATGACATAATAGACGATTTCCACTCTGGTGTGGTTTATTCTTAGAGTTCCGTCCCTATCAGTTCAGTTCACTTGAGTTCGGTGTCTGTCCCCGGTGAAATTGTGTAACCAACCTGAAAATTTCTTACACGAAACTTTGGCAATAATAATAATCATGATTTTATTTTATGACATGACACGGAAATCCTAACCGAAACCTCTGAACGGAATTAACAAGCTTATCATTTGTTTCTTGGTTGATTTGATGTCATGCCGAGGCTGATGACTTTATCAATTTGCTTTGGCCACCGCTAAGTTAACGTTCACGTCTTCTTCAACTGATGAGGTTATTAGAAATTCTCACTAAACACGTTCCGCCTCACAAATCCTGTCTTTTCAAACGACAACTGAACTTTCCCTCAAACTTTGCAAAGTAAGAAGGGTATTAATCCATGTCTTCTTTTAGTTAATAAATTTTGTCATCATCTATACACATAAATGCGTATAGATTGGGACGCCTAACTTACTTGCACAAATACTATTACATTTTATAGTTTGCTCTCTGATGCGAGTTGACAGCGTGAAATGAACGAAATTGGGATGTGACTATGTGACTCCTCGTTTTCATTCTAAATTGGTGTATTAATACTAGACTACTCAACTGCATGATTTATATTGATGTAACTTGTATACACAGGAGATGATCGTCGCAATTTCTATTATTTCCTATAGCTTCAGAATATATCTCGCTTAGCTTCGTATTGTATGGTATATCTCGCCTAAATCAATAGTAAACCGCATTATCGTCCTATTAATTCTATTTTGTCGAATTCATCCCTGGAAGTTTAACATCAGTAGATTTTCTATGATTTGACTATAATTTGATTGCCAATATGTGAATCTTGAAACAATGAACACCCCGAGGATTTACAATACTAGGGTATTTGGATAGATTTAATGAAGTATGTGTGAATGTGAATTGGGAAGTGAAAACGTATGGATTTAAGAATTTCGAGGGAGAAATGTTTTAAAAAACGTATTGTTCATTGTTTATTTGAGGAAAGATCCTGAGACGAAATAGTTGAAGTCAGTGTGTATTATTTTAAGTGTAATGTGTTAGTCCGTGGTGCTTGTATCAGTGACACGGGCAGAGAGAGATAATGTTGTCAAACAGAGTTGAGTGGTGTTCTGTTCGGGTGGAAAGCTGATTTCAGTTGCAGATCAGGTTCATTGTCCATTGGAGCAAGTTCTACTCTCACATCTCTACTCCTCTCCACAAAAACCATAAATACTGGAAAATCTGTTTTGACATTGATAGTCCGTGTGATTTATGCCAAGTGCACTCGAGTGCATTCTGATGATTTTTCTGCTTTCTCCCGTTTCCCCCGAAGCAGATTCCGGTTCTCTCCTTTCTCTAGACTGTTTTATCCGTCCCTAGATGTGAAACAGAAGGATAACTCTAAAGTAATAGTACAGACACATGTGGCATAGACAGAGCTCTACAGATGATAGTCCACTCATTACTGCATCACATGCAACAAAAAATAAGTCTGCACTCCAAAGTCAGTCACACCAACCTGCTCCACGACATTTCTTTCGCTTGTCACATAAAAATGTTTCTTCATCCGTCTACTTACCATGACCATAAGCAATATCTATGGAGAATCTACTTATATTTCCTAGGAATTCTTACGCTCAAACGATCGTTTGAAACAACTCTCAGAATTGCAATGCAGTGTAACACGGTTATAAAAAAATATAACCTGGCGGCAGTAATCACTAAAAGTGTTAAAATATCTCTGAACCTCCCCATAAGCTCTTATGTCGAAATTCCACTGGTAATCTTCAGTTATTTTTGATGGAACATTTTTAGCCATAAAGAATTTTTCTGGACAGGCGAAATCTTTTTTAGTATTTTTAGATGTATGGCGAATTATCTTAAAACGAAAATACTGCAGTCATAGTCATAATATGACAATATAAGCAAGGAAAAGTCAAGGAATTGACCTACTTTTAGATTCTAGGTAAGAGTGCCTAAATTAATGTTGTCAACTTGGAATAGAATAATATAGGGATGAATATTTAATTGGGACTACCTACCCATTTTAGGCCATTTTCTAAGAGGATGTAAGTAGTTCACCTTTATTTTCCAGTCTAGTTGCGAAGGAATTTGAATTGTGTTTAACTTTTTTGGCGTTTGAAGGAGCATGAAGATTGTGTCGAAGTCTTGAGTGAAGTTTGGTTTACGACGGTGTAGAAAAAATGGATTGTAGGCCAAGAGTGGATACTATAGGGAATAGTACTTAGTCAGGGATTAATATTATGTCCACGAGCTTAACTCTTAGTGCTCAGCGATGCAGAATGACAAGTAGTGAAAAGACAAACATGGAGAGACGTATAAAATGGTGATAGTTGGCATGTGTGGAGTTGAGGAGGGTTGGGAGAAGCGGGGCCTTCGTTTCGGTTGTTTTGGCATTTGGTAATGGCCCATCATTACAGTCATTATGTATTATTGCCCACATTTATGTAGGAGAGCATGTAGTTCGTCTATCGGTTTTTGGCGACCTCTCATCCCTGACTCTTGCCTTCACCACACACACCTCGACTCTAACAAGTTATAATAACATTATAGCAAGGATTTATTTTAGTCTCATATAAACATTTTCCATGCATAAAAAGAGTCTATAACATAAATATGACGTAGTAGTCGGGGCAGAATTATCTGGGATGAACCCTGCTGCGTTTTATGTACGGGTATTTACATACATTCCCTATTTATGCTACTTGCATGTCATATTCTATGCAGTATAGGACAATATCTGAAATATTTCAATGGAAAAATGTTTTTCTACTCTCTCTCTCTCTCTCTGTATGGTTATGTAAAGAGTTTAAGAATCACGATCCGAAACGAATTCAGCAAAAAATATTTTTGTTTCTCTTTGTTGTTCTGCAATAGTCTGTTGAAAATCTCCGTGTTTTCTTTTCTTGCCATAACACGTCGCCGTCTCTGTACTTGCATATGTATGGCACATGTGAGTCTGTTGTTCTCATCTATAGAAAATTCATGCAGTCAAATAATGGAACAACGATGGAATAGTTTTCCTGACTAGACTACTACGTTCTACTTCCCTGTCCATCTCTTCCAGTATTTTGTAAACATAGTTTTACCATAGGAAATATCTACTTATGTAAGTACTACAGACTACTATGTAGGAAGTTCTTTCTAGTATATATGCCAACTCTTATATTTATTCATAACTCTAACAAAAAATCTGCACATCGCATCGGCTGCAAGATGAAGGAAAGAAATAAGAATGCTTTCTCCATTCTCTACTTTAGCTTGCGATAGGAGAAGTGAAGAGGAAATTTCTTTCGGATGAGACGTCGCCAGTTGGAAGATGGAACGATGCACAATCCTTGTCTCACTCTCTGCAACAACAACCATATTTATGAATCATTCTAATCATGAAATAAAATCACTTTTTTCATTCAAAAACCATAAACCTTCGATATTCATTCGATGGTTTTATTCCTAGAAAATGTGTAGCACCTTCTTAAATCAGAAATATAATCTAACACCTAAAACAATGTTGGTGAAAGTTAAAAGAGAAAGTTTTGGTTTTAAAAGCTGATAATATTTTTTCGTGCTTTTTTTACTTAATTTTGACTTTGAGATGAAAGGATTTTAATATTGTTTTTTTGGTATTGATTAATAGGATGATATTTAGAAGGGCAAGGAGAAAGGTGGCTGGTGGTTTAGTTTTGGCCGTCTTGCTTCTCTTGAGTATAGAGAAAGTTATTGAAGCAGCTGTGTCGTATTATATCTGGAGTAGCATCATCTTCCCAGTGAAATTCAATTGAATGCAAGCTGTGCCTATGTTGTTTTCATAGTCTGATATGCATAAGGATCTAATCCAACAATATTGTCTGTCTTGTACATTTTGTAGTTTATAGTGTTTTGCTTTGTGTTTCGATTCATGCCGAGTGTAGTGTGGCGTCGGACGCCATGCTAAGACATGCCTTGCCACGCCACAACTGGAAATCTAAGCCAAGTTGTATAAATTCCAACAAAAAGTGCGGATTTGGGACAGGATTGCATTGGATTGCCGTATCTATTGGATATATATTCGTCAGAGAAGAGATCAGATCGTCTTCTCTGTCGCGTCCTGGAGCCATCACTTAACTTCAATGTATAAATATACGTATGCTTGACTTACCTTGGCTTTGCTTGGCATCGCTTATGTATTCGCTTCAGTGAAGATGAGGAAAAGCTGCCATAGTATTTTATGGCAAATCTACTAAAGGATCTATTCGTATTATGAATGTGCACTCGGAATACATTTTCAGGAGATCTAGGGCAGGGGACTATGCTTAAAACTTCTATTGTTATACTTATGTATATCAATGCATTCTACTTCCGTCCGTACTACTTATGCAAATGCTTATCTTTCTCTCAGGCTAAGAATATTCAACGTGTGTGTAGTTAGACGTTATCTGTTGTCTGCTTTTCACTTTAAATAAAACTAACGAGCCGCTGTCTGTCTACGTCTACCTCTCTTAGTCTTGTTGTGTAGATACACCTTCTAGACAAATCTCTCTAAAAGAAACTATATTACTACTTGTATAAATGATGTCATATGGCTCAAATGGCATCTAAAGGGCAAATGCCAAACAAAGAAGACAAATTGTTGACCTATCCAGACACTTTACAAATACATTACTCAGGGACACAGGATGTTAGATGCTCAAAAGTTGTGCAATCTACATAAATCTACAAACCTTATAGTCAAAAACAGAAGCAATAGCTACATATAATATTTGTTGCAACAATTATTTGCAACTACTAGCTGTGACCTGCAGTGTGTCTGAAAACTTTTGAAATATGTAAAACTACATCTAACATGCACTGGTCCATCCGAAATCGTCCATTCCAGAATCCATTAGAATTTTGTGGATAATAAACCATTGTATTATATTGAAAATTTTATAAGTTCCCGCTTGGGGAGAGGAAAAGTGGACTTGCGTATTACGTTTCGGTTACAATGTTCTAAGTTACATGTTACATACATGATATATTGCTTTGGTCTATGTCCCAAACTTCAGAAATAATGTTATATAGTAGGATTAACTATTTTTCTCCGCTCGCGCTCGTGATGGTAAATTTTTAATAGAGTAGTAAAACTTTCCCCAATCACCAAGGGTCAAAAAATGTATTTTTTGGTCATAAAAAGCAAATAGTAAAATAAAATCTCGAAAACGTATTTCATATGTGATATCATAAAAGACTTTACTAGCGCAAAATAATTTTGGGGGCAATTTTAGTGTCGTTATTACTGGTGAAAGAAAATATACTTTCACGCAGTGAAAATGGCAATGCCATTACAGATAGTATAAATGTAGTGATGCAGTGTCAAAATTAATACGTAAGAATTCTTGGAGGAGAAAGAAAATGTTTGCATTGAAATACGGAAGCAAAAGGTTTATACCTAGTATCTATTTTTATTGTAAGTTGAAGACAAATAGTGAAAGTTGTGAATTTGAATGTAGACAGAGTGCAGTTACTATTTATGGGACTGCACTTTGTGAAATAGTTATTTTTCATTTGACCGATAAAGTGTATTGTAGGAATGTGAAATGTCACTATGAATCCTTTTTAACATTTGTAGAAGAGGTTATAGATTATCAAGTAATGTCACAGTCGGGATCATTGGAATATCAAGTAGTAGGTGAAGGTGGTTTCGAAGAAAGTAATGTAATGGCAGAATGTGTTTCAAAGCCATTGGTTTCTGATGCCCGTGCGAGTAAATTGTATTGGAGAGATTGAATGTGACTGTCTGGCTGCATTTGCAAGTACAGAAGTGCATGAGAGAGTAAATTAGAATTGAGTGGATGGAGTGCAGCTCAGTTGGAGTCGGCGGTGTCCGTACGTGATTCACGAAGAGTATTATGTAGATCTGGGAGATGCAAATGCAGGAGGAGGGAGCGTGACTGTGAAAATGTTGTTGTGTGGTGTGTGCGGGTGACGGCCAACATGGAATGAAAATTCATGTGAAAAATCCATCTCTTTTACAGTCTAATTGTCACTTTAACGTACCAAGGGGATGGGATGTCCTACTTGTCTCTATATTTTATTACCATTTGCACAGACCTATTTCACTGTAACCATTTTCCGTCCCTAACTAACCACGGGTAATTATGCTTTTTGAAATTGCAATAAATGTTATGTAAATTAAACCCCTTAAATAGAGTGTCAGCAAAAAAAAAGTCGGATTTCCAGAAATAAATTATGGTTTAAAGCAGAAGGCTATTTTATTTGCGCTTTTCAGAGTTTTTGAACCAAAGCCTTCCCGAAATCCGATTTTCAATGTAAATTCAAAAATTTTAGACTACAGATTTAAAACTTCTAAAAATAGTTCATATCCCGAAAAGAATAATTCATGATGAGTGTGCGAGGTAAAAGTCAAGACTGATGCTACCTGCTAATATTTATGCATATTGTAATGATGATACAGAATGCAGTGGGTTAAATAGCACAACTGAAAGAAGTCCGACGAAGCAAGCAAATGGTAATAATAATAAAAGAGTTTTTTGGCCTAACTATTAGTTAGTTATTTTTTTAGCCAGTAGAGAAAGTGGTAATTCAGGAAAAAGCCAACGTAGTGAAACATTATTAGTTCATAACATGAGAGTTGGAGAAAAGTTTGGGTTCACATTGGAGCTCACACTATTAATGTTTGGTAGGATGACATGACATTTTAAGTTTGCACTGAGTCAGTTCTGCAATAAGGTGCAGTTAAATGTGAAAACGGGAGAGGTTGTATGTATTCTGGGGAAAGTGGTGAGAGTCGTCTTTAATGTGATGTAATGTGAAATTATATTCGGTCGACTTTCTCCGTTTCATTACATTACATACATTATATTATATTGCAGTGCTCTGGAGAAAGAGATTGGATTGGGCTGACTGGAGTTGTAGGGCGGGAGGTGAAATAAAATTAAATAAAAGTCTAACCTTATAACCTGGGCATATCTACATCTATAGTGATATCAAGGGGATATCGAAGGTGTTGAAAGACAAAAGGAAAGCAGTGGTGCGAGCAGGGAGCATTTGAGCTCAGTTATGTGTCACGTCACTCAAGAAGTCCCGTGCATGTTCCCTTCCTCCCATTCACACAGGCACAAAGTCACTTCACCATTCACATTCAACATAAAGGCGTCAACTCGAATTTCTCGAGATCTCCGTGAAAAGACGCTGATGGCAGATTAGTCGCGTAATGAGCTGTCGTAAACTCTTATGTATACTTACTTACTTTGGAGGACTAGACCATCATTTCCTCCACGACTTTCCAACTACCTTCTACTTATACCTGAACTAATTCATCTCCGCACTCCACAACTTTCACCCAACTATCCTTCTCACATTTCACCACGACTTCAACAAATCTATCGACAAATACTCTCTTTATAGTTATAGACGCACCCACCCAAGGCAGTACTATTGTAATTTCATGAAATTATTAGTTTTATTGTACGATTTCTCCTAATTAAATATAACTTTCTTCATCCGTTAGTAAAATAATATAAAGTAGAGACTGTATTTTGATTACAGACAATTGTAAAGTGTTTGCCAAATGTAACGCTCTATACAACTTTCACTATGTCGATATAATTTCCCCTTTTAGTTTGTTTTTACGCCTTTAACGTAAAACAAAACTTTCATCTAGCCATAATTTTTATTTTGGGGAAAATGTGTAACAAAATATTTTAGTCTTTAAAGGTGAAATCTTAATACTTAATTTTGTTAATTTTTACAAGCACTGTATTCGCACAGCTTAGACAATACAATATTTGTAGCAATAAAGCTGGTAGAAATGAAGTCGTAGTCTGTCGTAGACAAATAAAAGATCCGAGTAGATCCCGAGCATGTGTTCACATAATGTGGCATATACACGTTTTCGTTTCGTATGGATTTGTGTGATAAATAGATTCGCGAATTCTAACGTAGAATATTTTGTGCAACTGATGAATAAAAAATGAGAGTGTAGCCGAACAAGGTCCCTATGCTGTCTCAAAATTATATTGCGGTAGGGCTTTCAGCTCAGATTTCACATTTTCCGTTGTTTCCAGCAAGTTATGAGTGCAAAACCGCAGCAGACTTGAACTTAGGGAAGCATGACTTTTAGCAGGGAAACCTCATATAAGAAAAATGAGAGCAAAACTGGAATCTCATGTTCAGTTCAGTCTGTAGGTTTTGTTTCCACAATTGATTGAGAATAGGGAACACATGTAGTTATTAGTAGGACTATTATATAAGTAAGTATACCAGGGAAGAGGGAAGTATATATGTCTGAGTGCTTTATCGGAAATCCCTTCTTACATAGTTCCCTATTTGGACAAGTTTGGAGTTCATCTTCCTCGGCAAGTTCTTTGAACAAATTAGTGCTTACTTATGTCTATTCTGTTACAGGCAAATTTTTCCTTTGGGAATTAATAGGACTCTCTAGGTTGAGACGACAAAGGAGTAAAGAATATACACCGACATTATATATAGGGACTCTGGAAATTATACGGAGGTTTAGGTAGTAAGTATTACATGCCAGACGAGTGAGCAATATCATCTAAAGATAAGTCAAGCATCTTTTACTTGGCATGGTACAAAGAAAAAAGATGAAACGAATATTAACGAAGAAATATTCGTGAAACCTGACCAGACTTTCCCTCGTGCTTTCTTTTTCCGAATCTTAAATAAGATTCTTGGCTGTGTACTAAGTTTCGTGTGCTTATCTAAGGAGACTTATATTTTCTTTAATTTTTGAATATTGGTCCGGGTGGGTTTGGCTGCTAACTTTTTACATTTTTATGGTGGGCCTAATCAAGGGGCTGATTGTAATTTAAGGTAAGGTGAGCATCACTGGAGGAGCTATTCTAGGAGTCTCTTAACTATTGAAATAAGCCTTTTCTTTAGGGAATGAGTGGTGGAGCTGGAGAAAGTCCATAGAGGTAAAAGGATCACATCACGTCAGTCAGATCACAGAAGTTTCTTGGAAATTTCCTATAGGAAATTACGGTTTGGTGCGGGTTTCTGTGAGAATCAAGTCAAGTCTGACCGACTTGAGAGGAACTGAAGCTCATTTGATCTCAGTTTTACCTAATATTCAATCTATTCTGTGCCTTTGGTATCTCCGCAGACTCACCGTGGCTTTTCTAGGGCTTTCCACTCTATTATCAGACGAGTCCATCAAGTCCGTCAAACGACCAAATATACCGCCTTAAATGCAAAGACCTATTAACATGACTTCCTGTATCTCTATTTAGATAGGTACTTAGCCTTGATAGGTGGAAATATAGAGAAAGTCTAATAATAATATACGCCGTGTCTACTTGTTTAAGTTAGTTAACTTTCTTTGCTTTCCCTCGGCTTCCTTTGACTTCACTTCCCTTTGGATTGGTAGTTTTCCAAGAAATTGTTTTCAATTTGAATGCGGAGCACGTAAAGTCAGGAAATTGTTCTTTGATCACCCGACCAGAGTTCTGCAGAGGAAAGCAACCTACGCAATGAAAACTCCATGCATAAAACTTCAGTCCAGCTTTCTCTCCGTTCCCGGAGAGAAATACGATGGACAAAAGCTACTACGGTTACTGATCTAATATTCAATGGCCTCACTACCAACTGAATTCTTCCTAACTTTTTATAAACAAGATTCCTGGCTTTTCATTACTCTTCCTATTTTCCATTCTGTTTACTATTGTTACTATTGTTCACCAAATAATACAATTTTGAATGTCCCTAGGAAAAAGTTATCGCAAAAAATAAACCTATTATTCAGGAACGTGATCTATTTCGTATGATAATAATATGTAGTCATAGAAAGTTTGCGTCAAAAAATGTATTTAGCTACAAAGAGCATCATACTTTTCTGTAAAAACATTTTTTCCATTGACCCGTACAACTTTCGAGTTTATATGACCAAGTTCTATATCTAAGGCTTTGGTACCCTAATCGTAAGCTTCATAATTAAGGCTCTGATCCACTTTGTAGACTTTATGTGCAATTTTCTGTGCCTTTGGAGAAATTAGCTAGGAAGTTGTTCAACTTTTGGCGAGTTCCTACCGAATAGAGATTTCCTGTGCAGTAGTGTGTAATTGCTGCATTAGTTAGATATCATATTATAGTGCATTGTCGTTAATTTACTTGCTACTAGTTATTAGTGAGCTATATTCCCATGCACTGCCAATAGTATATTCTAAGACTAGATTCCTAATACCTGCAAAGGATCTAGCGTTTAGTGCTTGGTTATACAGAAAGACTATTTCTAATTCATTGCAGCAAAAGCAGCAGCTAAAAATAAAGGATCTTAAAGCTCTGTTTGGATACCTATTGTAAGATTATAAGTCACATTGTCATTGGACGGGGACGGAATTCCAATTATCTCATTAAATGCATTTGTCTGTTTAATTTTAAGTGCATTAAATAGTTCTGTGAATATTTCTACCCTGCAGTTCATTGCAAATTAGACTGTTTCTAAATAAGGTAAAGAATAGATCTTGCGAAAACTCATGTAGAAACTGAAATGATATTAAATCTTGTGTACCGCGTACAATCCTGAGTCATAGGTAAACCAAAATAGCATAGTTGAGAGCGCAATGCTTTTCACAGGCGTGGATACAGAATATAATTATTGTCCACAGAGATCCAAGGATCCAAATGTTATCGTTATGACAAGCGATGTACAGACAATGGATGAATAGGAGTGTATTAGTTTTAGTATGAAATATTGGGTATAACAGTATAAAACAAAATTGGGGCAATGAAATTTTATGGATGCCTTATAGCATCTGATATTTGAAAGATTTAAAATGGAGAGATAATTTATTGTTTTTTGTATTTGCAGTTGAATACGTTGTTGGTGGTGCTTTCACTGAGGCATCTGTTAGCTCTGAGGAAATTGTGGCACGACCCATCCGTCGATGTTGACGAAGACACTTTGGACGAGAAGATCATCAGCAGCGGAATCCGGGCTTCGGCAATGCTGCTGCCTCTCCTAGCCATAATGTGGTTCCTGGGCGTCGTGGCGCTGGAGAATTCCACTTCCATATTCTTCCAGCTTGCCGCAGCTGTTGCCAACATCGCCTTGGTAAGATCTGCATATAACACTTTCCCTATTATGTCAACGACACTCTCAACACAGTTCCTAAATAACCTGCAACTATTTTACATGGTCCATGACTGCAAATCTGGCTCATCTGCTTTCTCCCAGCCCCAGCCATTCTAGAATATGTCATTCTCTTATATATAATGCAGAATTCTTCCCTTCAAATTAACTTTCACTTATAAATAATAAGGTCTTTTAATATAAAAGTTGAACCAGGGTTTCATTTTCGTGGAAAAGGTATTACCTAACAATTGTTGCTTTCTAAATTATCATAAAATTCATTTAACAAATAAAATTGCAAAACCGATGCAAAAATTTGGATGTTGAAGTTTCAACAGATTTTTTCCCGAAATGAAACCCTGTGTGTTTGTCTGCGTTGAATAGATGTTATGAGAAGACAGGACAGGTTTATTTTGAATAGAGACAGGATTCATGTCTGCATTGCTTATGTCATTAATTAATTGTTGACACTGAGAATAAAGATTTTGTTGGTGAGCCGCAGTGTGATTTATTTTCTTTGAAGAAAGTCCTGGCCTATCTTGTCTTTGTCTTGTTCTGTCTTTTCTTCCCTCTACGTGTTCCCTGTAGCTTAGAAAGTATTTGAGAAGTGGCGACTTTCTTTGCTGAGGATATCTAAGTTAGCTACACACTACATGGGCTGTTTTTATTATGCAAAGGAGAAAGTGGAGCTTTTCTGTTAAAAGTTTGTAATGGAATCCTATCAAGAGGATAAATATGAGAGAATAGTGTAGAGAAAGACGATTGAAGACACTTTCTCTGGGGACACGTGCATTTTTCTCACGCGAAGGCGACATAAGGGAGTTGAATACCACTCGTTTTTCAACCTGATGCTTTCTCTGCCTCAATGCTAAGTTGACTCCACCTTTCTCGTCTCCGTGTCACTTTCAATGTTTCTTAGATATTTTTGATACTTTCTCTCCCATTGGCATATGTTGGGAACTTTCTCTAAATCTGATTGAACTAAGTGTCTCTAAATTCCACTTCGCTAACACACTCCTACTATTACCGTCTATTCTGTCTTTTTCAAATGTGTGCCGTTTATAACAAAACCAATCATGAGTGTAACTAGAAAAGGGCTTTGAGTGTTTACAATCCCTCACCTTGGAACTTCTGCCGAAAAGTGCTCCCTTCGAGTGAAACAAGTCCGAACCAAATGCTCTCCTAAGCAAAAATATTTCACGCTTCTGACCTGATATCGAAGATTTTTACAAAGTAAATATGTACATTTACTCTGCTTTCACATCCTGCACATAACTATGCACTCTGTTTTACTTACGAGTCAAGAATGCTAATGCTAATTTACAACTGAATGGTCACGTTCATATGTTATATAAACTACTCAAAGTTATAACTGAGTATAACTCAAAAACACGAGTCTTGGCAAACACACAGATATGCTAAACCTTTTCAATAAACAGTGAAAGTAAAATGCAGTTTTATTTCTACCTACTAAAACTACATTTTTTAAAAGTGATTCCCCTAAAAGCATTTAAGTTTTAGTAGTCTAATTTATTCTTAGTAAATATTATACAGAATTAGAATTATCTGAGGGTTGAATCCTCCAGTTATGTGTAACTGCAAATGCAAATATATAATAGTTGTTTGCCTCAGATGCATATAATGTATCGTAATTACTTTCATTTGGAAAGGGTAATAAAATTAATAATGAAAGAGCGTTATGTATGTATGTCTTAAGGAGTGCTTCAGGAAAATCAACCTGTATAGTTAATATTGTTCTTTCAAAGATTATTTTTATTGCATCTTATTCGTTTTTATTAGCCTTTAAATTCAAATTAAGTTTTATGAGTTTGACGTAAATTCTTCTTGTAGCATTATTACATAATTACTTTGGGACATAGTAGGGAAACAGCAAAATTGTAATTTATTCCTGGCCTGGGTACTTCACAAACCAAACAAGACAAGACTATAAAATATATTCTCTATATGTATCGAGTGTACTATATATACTAACTATATATGCATAGGTTATCTAGTTCAGACAAATAGAACTATGTAAAGGTGAAGCAAGGAGATTTGAATCTCAAATGCAAGTTAGAGATAATGTGTACCTATAAAATAAATGTGGAGGGGATATGCCTAAAATGGGTTTTGGCAAATATTCTTAGCTTTATATAGGTACATTAGGAGATGCCTATAGTGAGTAATAAATATTGTGCATGTTATTCTTTGCAGACAGGGGAAGTCAAGCGATGCAAAGATTTTCTCTGCAACTAGAATTTACAACGTGAAGAAAGTTAACAATAAAAGGAGAAGTAATGAGAAGGATGGAGCTAAGTCAAGCCGAGCTACTTCAATAAATAAGATTTTATTATTTGTAATGTTTTTGCTGAGTAAGTAATCATCGTAAATAGGAAAGCAAGTACTTGGAGTAATAATATCTTGTCCCATGAAAGTGCTTTACGGGATTTTACATAGTCACGACGAACATAACAGCACCGGAGAAAACTAAGTTGTTCCCTAGTTAGTATGTATGTTTGTGAGTAAGAAGGAATTATTTTATTACTAGAATTTGTTACAATGTAGAAATGAATACAAAAGATGAAAGTAAGTAGCATGGCTAGGGAATCAAAGAGGCTTATCACAATTGTAAGTACTTTCTGATAGAAATCCCAAGAAACCAAGTAGAACCAAAGAAGTCGTAAGAATCGGCAGATAATAATTTTTCGGTGTAATTGCCAACTATGTCTAAGTATTACTAAGTCTTTATTTTATTGTTGAAATTTTCATTTTCTTCCACAATCCAAGTTATACTATAGTTTGCTGTACTATACCTATAGTCACTCCTTTCACCGACCTTAATTTACTTTCTCTTAATAAATTACTGAAAAATATGAAAAAGGAAAGTTCTGTAATCGTGTCTTGCCGAGTCATGTCGACTAACTCGAATTTTGTCATAACATTTTTAAGAAAGTTGGCTATGCATCTCCAGGGGGTTCTGCATAAATTCCTTAGTAAGTGCAAGGAGTCGTTATGTACTTATTGTTGGCTTACCTACTTACATTCTCTCTCAACATTTTCTTCCGGGTCCAACTGAGACTTTCTCTCCCTCACTCTACGATTAAATATTGCAAGATTATTCCCATAAATTTTCTTTTGTCTCTCCCAGATATAATATTTTTTTCTTTGAATACATAACACGTACCTAAGTAGGACTCTTTATACCTCACTGAGTAGTAAATGACCTAATGTCTCTCCCCTAAAGCTAAACTTATATCACAACTTAAGATGTAAAAACTCCCAAGAGAACTGCCAAAACTCAATTCTAGAATGCACTTTGTACTTGTTCAAATATTTTTTGAATTTCAGTCCACGATTAGCATATCTCTTCTTGGTACTTGTCAATTTGCAATTTAAATATCAACCTTGGCAAACGGGAATGATATTAAAAAATTGTAATTAAGTAGGAATATCTAGGTATACTCAACTTCATATTATACACCAACGGAAATACAAACTATAGAGCTGTATCATTTTAGCAATAACAATTTTCAACTTTTGCAATTAAGCATGAGTTCTTTATCATCATTTACTTCCCAAGTTTTCCTCGTGAGTTGGCTCACTAATTATGTGCTGACAATACATTTCTTAATATTGATGATCTGGTCTATTTATATATTGAAAGCTCACTCATGTTGAAATAGTAACTATCCAAAGACTTCCAAAGCGTTCTATAACTTTGATGAAGTACTTAGTGTATTGTAGTCGTCGAAAGAAAGAAATCCCTAAAATGGCAGTAATATTTTCAAGCTGTATTCATTTCTCATTTGTTTTGTGGATCCATCGTTTTCCATTCCACATCTTTACAGATCATGAGAATTTTTTTGTTCGGAGGAGAAAGCGGAAAAAGTTGTTAACGGTCCTTTCTCTCCTTTATACTCTCTACCGCTCGGATTTGATTTACGTATACTATCATAGTACATTTTATATTGTACACCATACAGATACCATAAACCTGCAGTACCTATAATATGACAAGAAAGTGGCTTTACATAGTACTTTCTTTTTTCGTACGCTAACTCCATATAAAACTTTTATCGACCTTTCACGGGTACTTTCACCAGAATTTTAATCATCGCAAACGAAATTTTGTTGCGAAATTTTTGTACGCCGTAAACACAAAATAGTCCTAATTGCATTTGCATTCATCTTTGCACACATTATTGCTAGCAATTGTCACGTAAAGGATAAATAATTAGGCAAACTACAGCGGGATTTATTTAACTTCGTCATATATTTTAAGTTCGTAAGTTACAAGGTGAATGAATAGCTACAGCTATAGGTGGATTTGTAGAAACGAGTTTCGAGGGAAATGAAACGATAAGGAAATGGTATTACTTATTATCTAGAGAAATTATCTCAAATCGCGAAAATGCATTTACAAAATTGGCTTAGAATCGTGCGAAGCACAGAATTTTCAGCATTTTCTGAAAAATCTTATCTTTTTGGGAATTCGACATTAAAAGCCCCCTCTAAACGTAAATGTATGTTTATTTTGAGTTGAACTGCTGACAAACACAAACTAATATGAATACTTATTTCACTATCGTCAGCATGTTGGCGATATTATTTTGCGACGTATTTTATGTATTTAATTACAGTAATTGACTGCTTTCGATATGCAAACTAGGAAATTATCAAAGAACCAATACGTATTTGGGTAATAGACTATACAAAAGATTCCATGTACTATATTTAGTCTGTCTATAAATCTAGGATATTATGTACTTGAAATAAATAATGTTAAGAGTATTATGCAGTCTTTGTTTACTCTGAACAAAACCGACTAAGACTTTCTACGCTTTCACAGCAAGGCTTCCACAACAAAGAAACGTAATTTCTAAGATAGTGTGGCTTAAAGCATATCTACATAGAGATAAATAAGTACAGATATATCAATGGGTGATAGGCAATGTGTTTGCAATGGAGAACGGGTTTCGGAATCGATTGGTAAAGTGGAGAAAAATGTCAGCACTTGGTAAGTCTTTGATTGATGAAGTAGAAAATAGGTTTAGCGCTCCACTCAAGTCTTCCTTCATCAGAATAAACACAAACTGGGGAGATAATATATAAAAATATCTATCGTTACATCACTGAATCATAATGGTGCATAAAGAAGAGAAAAGCTTTTCATTCTTTGTACGATACAAATTGTCTTCAAAATTGATATGGATAAATCCAGTGCAAAAGTATAGACAGTAATTTCTATACACACAATAGCAATTCATGTGCTAGAGAAAGTATTGAAAGCCTAATTGCAGAAAAAACTTCTTTTGTTTGACTCTAAAAATCGTTGCGTAGAGTAAGTCGTTCCTTGTCATTCAATTAATCAACTACTCTAACAATGGTTGTCAGACATTAACAGTGAACTAATAGCAATCCTTTGTACTTATCTGTAACGAGTAGATAATGAAAAGTAATTCGACAGAGAATCCATTTTATCACTGCAAACAGCATTCTGGAAATCTTCTTTTATATTTTCAGAGCTGGCTTGTGATGTACTTCCTTGGAAATGAAGTCTGGCCGGATCTGTGGTGTCATTTTACGAAATCTGAAAGGAGTCTATCTTCGTCGTCCATCGAAGAGTCTTGCAGTGCTCAGCCGTCGTCTGTCCAGCCGGGTGCACAGATTTCTTTTGACAGCGAGCCGTTGCTCGGTCCAGGTGCAAGTTCTTCCTCGTCGGCAGTCGTCAATGGAAAATTGAATTCGGCGAAAGTAGTCGTCGCCTCCACTTCCTCTTCCGCTCTGTCCTCCTCCACGTCATCCTCAACTGTCAACGTCAGTGTCAACGTCCCGAATTCCAACGCCAAGGCTCTGCCTGGTCCTTCCACTTCTGCCGCTTGCTCCTCTGCCTCCACCACGAAAACCGGAGGGAAGAAACACCACCGACACATGAGCAAGAAACCGAATTGGTCCCAACCGGGAGGAAACGAGATCTACGAACTCAGACTCGATGCTATCAGCACCATTTACAAGTGAAAATCATTTTCCTCATTCAGTTTCACAGTCAACTTCAGGTAAAACTGGAAAATTTAGACATTAGATTTCAAATGTGGCGGACAAGCGATACTACCCACAAGATTCGAAAACATCGTATTATCGAGATTAATATTACGGAAGTTTAGTAAATGCTAGGATATTCACGGAGGAAAACACATTAATTGACATTGAAAATATAATTGCGTTTACTAATAATCATTTTCTGAGTTTTTGCTTGCTCTAACTTACCACAATCCAAAAATAGGAAGATATATGTAAGTACTACAGATTTAAATAGCTACAACTGTGCTTGAATATGCTAGAATCGATTGCAGGATTTATAGATCAAAACCAAAAAGGTCATTTAGTGGTAGAACGACAGGGCAGTTGGTTTCATCCGACGTAAATCTTCATTGTGACTTGAACGTGCAATTTAGATAACCTCTAGGTAGTATTAGATAACTATGAATTGGTTGACATGAAAAGAAAATATTAGAAAATGGGTGAATCAAGTCTTCAGAAAAAGAAAACGATATATCCAATTAATTAGATAGGACCTTAGATTAACCTATGAAACTAGAAAAACTAGAAAAACAATGTAAATGTACCTTAATATCCTAGTTCGAGCTACAATGAAGAATTGCACATGTATTTGTGAAAAAGCTGATGATTTACTTATCAAAAAATCTTTGCAAGCGACATAGACGGCGCAGTTGAGAAAATAAACCTGAGGTTTTGTTGGACTGCACATAAATGGTGGCTATTATTTAAAATTATGGTTTTTGTGCCGTGATAAATGTACCATTTTACATAGCATTACAAAAGTCCCCTACCTACTAAGCTATATACAAATCATACACAAATGCATTTGCTAATGGCACAGAAAATAAAAGTATCAAAATCTATTACTCGCAGAATGAACATTGAATTACTGGTAGTAGATTGGGTAACATGATATTAGTTAATAATATAAGAGTGCACTGTGTAAATATAAATGTAGTTAATGTAGTTGGCAATCCGGAAGTATCACATCAAAAATTTCACATTTGGGGATTACTAGCAAGAGCCATACTATAAATGAAACATGAATCTTAGCGGTTTACATAGCTATATATAAAAACTTAAAGCTACTTATCATATTGAGATAAGAAATGTCACTTCCCAGGTGTCCCTAAC
The DNA here is from genome assembly GCA_019776445.1 of Tomocerus maximus. NCBI lineage: Eukaryota > Metazoa > Arthropoda > Collembola > Entomobryomorpha > Tomoceridae > Tomocerus > Tomocerus maximus. Next base: position 19,475 of record JABASH010002070.1, read on the forward strand.
CGGCTGCCAGAATTATCAATTTGTAAATAGTTGTGATTGTGAAGTATCACTTTTCCCAGATGGGTAATTTTTAATGTGAGAATTTCGTGAACCATAAGCAAGATAATGTCAGATGCACCACATACGAACTTCAAGTCAAATATAAATGAAGTGTGATACAATAATAATTAAAAAAGAACTACCTATAGAAATATAGAAATGACAATGTAACTTTATAGGCAGCAATGACAAGTATGATTATTGTAAGTAAATTAATGGTAGTAGTGAACAGCATCTGCTTACATTGCAATGACTACTTGGACTAGTATAATTTGTTTGTATTTAAAAAGCACAAGGCTATAACTTGGCCTGTAAAAATAACTGGCACTTCTGTACTTTTTCAAATTCGTAATCCATGATTAAGTTTATTTCTTTGGATCAGTGCAAGTTAAATGTGTATAAAAATGACAAATAAATTATAAATGGAACAATTAGAAAAAGTGTGCTAAAAGTGCACATGTACCTTAAGTAATGCCGTGCTTCTATTTCACAAAAAACATCGTGTAAAAGTAATTTGTAAATCTGTAATTTTGTGCAAGCATGTAGCGCTAGGAAGATTATAGTTAAAAGCAGCAGATACGCCAATCCAATTGGCAATACAAGAGAGAGCTATAAAATAAGTAGCCTGGGTACTTAACTGTAGGTAGGTGAATTTTATATATAACACATATAATAATATTTACTACAAAACGACCGACGAATCGTCATTTGATGTGTAGCTTCATCCCTGAATATGATTCTAATTAAACAGGTATAGAAGTAGAATAGGAATCAAATAGTAAATTGTAGTAACTACCTGAACATTGAATGCTAAGATCTAAACTGTATATTATAATGAGCATTAAAAATAGAGAAATTCCATTTAGTGTATTATGTATAGTCAATACTTGTATAAGTAGTAGATGGAAATGTATACAGATGAGTGAATGAAAAAAAATACTGCAGAAGTATAACTGAAACATACTTATGAAGACTATTAGAGATAGCATACCTCAATGGATATTCCAATGGAATGGACGCTTATACAGATATTATTATGAATTTTACAGTGTTGAAGGAATTAGCCATTAAAATAATTGTAATACTGCAAAACAACAAATTCTTGAAAACTATTTAGATTTAAGTAATACGTACTAAGTACGGTATAATTAGAAGGAATCTGTCTGCATACTGATACATGTGCACAGAGGTAGATGCAACAAAGCAAAAAGCATTTGAGACGGAGGAAATTATAATATTCGTACAGGACATTCATTGATTGAAGTTAGTTAAATACTGCAGCTAGCTAATGTATAAAAATCTAATTAAAAATAAATAACCAACATAAGAACATGTAAAACAAAGTTTAGAATGTATAAAAGTAGCAGTATGAAAGATAAGCTGTGCAGTGCACTTTTGATTTATTGCTTACATGCACTCAATGAATTTGATCTTTAAATTTGGTATCGGTTAGGCCATTCATTATGTCCTACAATGTTTGATGTTACAATAGTTACAATAGTAATTTCCTACATACCTAACATTATACTAGTGATTATAAGTAAAAGTAACCATAAAATAAGATGTAAAATTATTATTATTAATATTAATGACTATGTACATTATGAAATTGTTATGAATATGACTAACTCTTGTATACTGTGTAGCAATGTAAATAAATATACTTAATTCCATATGTACTAGGTAGACTAATAACCCTCAGACTAACTATACAACAGTATTAAGACTAGATGTATATAATAATGTATTGCAGAATTGCACATTACTACTGTAACCACCTCCGCCACCGCCACTGCTCATTTGCAAGTTTCAAAACCTTCTTTAATTCGGGTTGTGCATGTAAAGTGTAGAAAGTATATGATAAATATTGAAACTTGTATAGTATACAATGTAACCTGACCCAACCAAATGATTAGCCGGTGAGGTCCCTCCATGTTGAATGGTAAGTATATATTATGTAAGTTATGACAATGATTATGTGCTAAAGTGTTAATGTGTAAATCGAAATTGTATTGTGCTGCTACATATACATGAACTATATTGGAGCAAGTGTATTGTACTAAATGTACATTTAAATGAGGCGTTTGTTCAAAAATAAAATGTTATAAAAGTGACTGCCCTTTTATTTCCAATCATTTTAGCCATTTGAGTAAGTTGAGAATTCCTTTATAAAAAATAGTCATCAACTGACATATACGACTACACGATAGAATGTTTTTCTGACAAAGAAAGTTTTAAAAATGGAAACAGAAAAACTCTATTACATATAAACATAATCCCATGTACTTTGGTATCCTATGTGGCAATGATTAGTTAGTATGGCCAATGACATATCAAAAATAATGATTAATCATTGAATAATCAAAAACATTCATTATCATCAATGTGATAAGTAAAAGGATCAAAGCTTTTATCAATATTTGAAACTTTTCAAGTCTTTGACGATTGAATATTAAAATTAAAATGTTGTTCTTGGAAATTAAGTGGTAGCATTTCTAAAATTGAATTACAATTTCTGCCCCCAAAACTTGCTGCTTAGTAAATACTGTACAGCATTTCTTTGATTTTTCTTTGGTTTTGTTGTATTTTAA
>JABASH010002071.1:0-22091 GCA_019776445.1 Tomocerus maximus
AGGTACACCTTCCTTCCCGGGCAGCTACCTTCCTTCCCGGGACCTATGGTCCCAGTGGGCAGGTCCTTCCTTCCCGGGACCATAGGTCCCATGGTCCCACATTTTTCTCAGGCCCGCAGGAACTCATGGCATTGTAAACGGTTGTCTTGCCTCCTCTCCCCCGCATCAGGTGGGTCCACTAGTAGTTAGTTCTACTTTTTGAATAATATAAGAGCTCAAACTTTTATATGGAACTTTCTCTATATATACTGGACACACCACCTGTCCCCCACCCCCGAAACCGAAACTGAGCTCTAAATACGGCTCTGAGGTAAGAGGCAAAGTGATTATTTACACGCCTTGGATGTAGGTTTTTGTTATTTTTGCCCATCGGCCTTACCGTTCCTGCAGGGGGCTGTAGCCATAGGTCTATGTGCCGTTAATATTATAGAAAGTATAGATCAGGCACGATAAGTTATAAAAACTTGACACAGGGCAGTATGACCATGCCATCATTTTAATTTTTTAAAAAAAGAAGAATCATTTTCATGTAAAGTTCTTATAACTTATCGTGGCTGATCTATAAGGGATACGAAGGGGGAGATAAGGTAGTGGTCATCTGGTGATTTATCATTCGTGATACCATACGGTCATATGAAAGAAGTCGTGATCGTCACGATGCGATCTGAATTTATACAGTAGAGAAGGAAAAAGACTAGTATAGTTATTACAATTTTATATTCCAAAACCTTGGATTACTTATTCTACAGATGCTTTGAAAGGAGCTGCGATCGCCGGAGGAGGAATTTTGGCTGTGGGGGCGCTTATAGGCCTGGGGATGGCCATCTTAAAAAGGAATTGAATTTTACTTGCCAGTCGAATGAAATTGATCTGTACATTAGGATTTCGGATAACTTTAATTTCATCAGCAGCGTTGCTTATATCTTTAATATAAATAATAAATAATAATATTATAAATAATATACCACGAATATATTTGTCGTATTCAAACACTTGTCTATTCGAGAACTAAGTTAAAACATTCGTCGTATGAAATAAATAGAAGTTTTAAATAACTATCTATACCCAATTTATGGCCAAAACAATCGTTTTTGATTTAGTCAGTGTGAGTGTAGGTACTATTTGTAATTTGTACTACCAATAATAATTTAACTTTGAGTCCATTATGTTTGGGCGTTTTGGCACAATAACACCAACACTACTACGATGTTGGTATTGGTAGACTAAATTTCACTAGTATTAATTTTACACTAGTTATAGTACTACATCAATAGTCGCCGTCGCGTCTATAGGACACATGAGATGAGACAACAATCAAGTACATAAACAACTCTGCTTTACATTTACATCCGTATATTAATGAATTGACTGTGAATTTGCTGACTTCATACTTGTCTAAGGAGCTCTAAATACGGCTCTAAACACTAAATAAAAAAAGAGCTTCAATTTCAGAACGAATCAGTCGAGCCATTTGGAAAAAAAAACTTGAGAGGATTTTCATCATTTGGCAGCACATTTCATATTTTTGCAGATTCCACTGGCACACTCAATCGAAGCGACTTTCGTTTTGCAGGGAGCACCAACTCCCGGCAAACACGCTTTCTAAAATAAAACATTATTAACAGTACGTACAATTAAATATTAGGTTGTGTTATACCACATAATAACCTTAGCCCACCTTTGCTGGCACCCAAGTGTAATTCCAACGACCTTCGTCAACCTCTAAATGTGATGGGTCTAATTGATAGCATTGGCAGCTTGGGGTTCCTGTGGTTTTATCGCACATCAGATTCATTGGATGATCGCCCTTATTTGTTGGTCTTCCACAATCGATATCCTCTTTACAAAATCATGTAAAATCTCATTACGTAAAAATTAAGATTTTGCTTTAAGGATGGCTTTCACTGGCTTATAACGTTACACATCCAAATTGTAGCCGAAACCATTATGTTAACCTCTGACCTCCCTGGCAATGTAACTCTATATAACGATATAACTATCTCAAAGGGTTTAGAATTTTTAATGTTTTCAGAGTGCCGAAGTTAGTCCTACACCTTCCTCTTACCTCCAAATATTTAAGGTCCTTTATTTCAGAAAACGCTTACTACTGTTTCTAAACCAATCAATATATTTTTACCTAATCACTGCATTCAACATCAACATTTGCATTATTGCATTCATCACCAATCACTACCCTGTCGACTGCCTTTACATGAGATTTCTGCGGTCCGCCACCAGGGATGAAAATGGCTGCCCTTTATACAAATACAACTCATCTATTCCATATAAATTTGTACCTTTCACTACACGTCACTGACGTCGTGACGTCACTTTCCTTTACGTGGACGTGGACATTTCATTGACGGGAATATTTGTTTAAAGTGACGTGTCGTATATATTTTTTTTAAATACTTTATATTTATAAAACTATATATGATTGACGTTATCGAAACAGAAAATATAGAAAAAGTATTACAAGCAATATTGTAAAGAGTACGTAACGCATATACATTACATGGGACTTCGTGATCGGCCATCCAGCGTGGATCGATTTTTTAGGCTAGGCTCGCTGATTTTTTTTGTGGGAATAGCTAGCTCAATTGTTTTTGAAGAATCGGCTCGGCTCGGATCGTTCAAAATTATTGGATAATAACGGCTCGAACAAAATTATTAGATGATAGCCGATCGGCTCGACTACATTTTGCAAGATCTCTAGCTCGGATCGGATCGGCTCGCTTGAATTTATGAATAACAGCGGCTCGGCTCGGTCAATCCACCGAAGTCCCGTGTGTGTGTACGTGTTTTAATTTACATTTACAGTTCTCAATCACCCTCTTCTCTTACGCAGCTGTCTTTGACATCCAACCAACAGATCAATTCCTAGTTCCCAGAATCTTAATTAGGTACCTAAATTATAATAATGTTATAAGTTTACTTACCTTCACATTTATCCCCTTTATTTTTGTATTGTTGTCCAGAAACTGACATTATTATTAGTAGTACCAGGCTAAAATAAACCATTTTCGTCAAACATTGATGATATCCTCTGCTTCTTCGATGGCTTATTTCAATTTTTAAGCATAGCATAAATATTGCCGATCTAAAACTTTCGTTAATTGGTTCACCACTTTATGGGAATGGCCAATCTGTCCGTCTGTCCATCCGTCCGGAGGCACAATAACTCAAGAACGAATTGAGATAATCTGATCAAACTTCCATGATCTAGGGTTCAAAAGTGGGGTTCAGTTCAAGAATGGGCTTCATCTGACCTTTGACCTCAGTAAAGATTCGATAACTCAAGAATGAAGAATGGATTGAGATAATCCGTTCAAACTTTTGTTCATGACGCATAGTGACAAGTTTTCGTGACCTGTAAACAACTTTGCTACATCCATCTACCTACACCTACTTTGGTTTATTCAAAGAGGTTATTATAATATAAATATATAGAGGGAGAGGGAGAAAAAAATAAGTGGGGCGGGTTTACAGAGTAATCTTATAATATTGATGAGTATACAAAAGCCTTACGCAAGTAAAAGGCTAAAAATTTTCAGAAACTACTGCATAAAAATTTAAAATCGTACGAGTACCAAACCAATACGTATTAAAAAGTACGAGGCTAATTTTTGCTAAACCATTGGGAGACAATGGAGACACTACCACCAGCGACTACCAGCAAGCAATCTATTATTATCATAGAAATAGAAATATATCCCTGATATACTTCTAGAATTGACATAACCGCATCTCTCAATGCTTGTATGGAGGCGATTTTGTAATAAAGGCAAAGCCCTCGAAACGTGTGTAAAAAGTGTGGAGAATGAAAGCTTTTTTCCGTTTACATTTCCTTCTCTCTATCCTATTATGTATCCTGTTACTTCGTTATGTCAAATCTAGTAGTACATGAATGAAGGATATCTTTCTATATCTATTATTATTATTATAGCCGCAATAAAAATTTTATGTCTATGGGTTTATTGTACCTATTATACTTAGTTAGTACAAGAATCTTGACTAGCTCTCCGGTATAGTTTCAGAAGCCTATATAGGTTCTAATTATTATTATATATTAAGAAAGAGCTTTGCATTTGTTTAGCTTATTATAAAAACTTTTTTTTTTTTGCTTTTTTATGCTTTAAAACAGCAAAGCTTTAAAACATGAATGCTTTTTCAAACTCTATTCCTTCATTTTGATTAGTTTGTCTACTTTTAGGCTGACTACTAAGTACTAAGTAGTACTACTTTATGCTTCGGTAAATAAGGAAAAAGGAAAAAAAATTGCTTTTTTTGTAACGTGCCAAAGATTCGACAGATTTCCATGAAGCGAAATACGATTCCCACAAAGCAGCCCCAAAGATAGTTGAAGTATTATAAATATTCGAAAAAATAAATAGGTAATAAAACTTGATGTCACGTTATAGTTCGAAAACTTCGAATCGAATGCTAATTCCTAATGCTTTATTTGTTGCATAGGTAAGGGTCCAGTTCATCGGATAACCAAGAAAAATATTTCGGATTTGGATTTAAGGATAGATCAACGTAAATATCAAAAACTTCGGCTAAAGTTTTGCTTAAAGTTTAGGTGACGGCACATCAAAGAAATTGCATCAAAATTGGACCAAGCAATTGGTCACCGGCCCAGAAACTTAGGAAAGCTAAAAATCAACTATTGAACGCGTAGGATTTTTTTCCGTAATGGGTAAAATATTGCAAGTGTAATTTACGAAATTCGAAATAAGCAATTTTAAAGGTTGCAATTATATGAAATTCGATTGCAACAGTTTTGGAGACTTTTACAATCAACAATGGATTACAGCATGGTGATATGATGGTGATGGAAATGGAAGGAAACGCTTTGGTTTGGGTGATCCTTCGATTGGAGTTATCTAGTGGGAACCGTCATTTAGACACCTCGATCTGCGGAATGAAAGCTAAAGGGGTGATTCACTTCATTTTGGTTATTCAGGTACTCATACTTCGGAATTGGTTTTGACTGGTAACTGGTAGCATACGCGTATAGGTGTAATAAGTATAATCAGTAGAGTAATAAATAATAATACATAATAGCATCGATTTATTTCGATATCTGTCAAACAACTTTTTTGGTTTTAGGTCACATTGACTCAGAATACTATTAAGATTTGATAAACAGCAAAAAGTATTGAATTTAAATACATCAGATGTAAATGTGTCTCAGAATACATGAGATAAAAGTATAATTTTATTGATTAGGTCTATACAGATAATCAGCAGTGGTGTAGATAAGCGTTCCCTAAGAATACGAAAGTTAATAATATATAGTATAATAATATTAATATGGATGGTTTGGGTGAAATGGAATGGCAGAGAATTGGATTGACATTGACATAACAGGAACGACTGCGTATGAAAAAATGAAGAGAAATAGAACACAATGCATGAATGATAATGTAGAGAGAGGAGTAGTTGGTGCTCATCCCAGATTCACAATCACACATACATCTACAGAGATAGGATTTGATAGAACAATTGCATCCCATGTTTCAATTCATCTGTATAAAGATGCCTTAGAGGTGACGTTAACGTGCAGTATGAATATTGTAAATCATTATCTGACTCTGTCGTCTGGTTTGGTTGGTTGGAAGAGCCAGGTTATAGGGGTAGTAGATAGAGAGATGAGCCTAATCGAAAGACAATTGTGCAATTACCTGCTGTATGCAAATACGGACATCTCCCAGCTCTTCTGTTAGCTAACTATAAGCATATTGTACTTAGTGCGAGTGAATGGGTCTCGTTTGTTGAACTCGTCGTCGTCGTGCCTACTTCATCGACTTCATCCTGCACTGCCAGATAATTTGTCTGGGGATCATCGGTGTCTCTCAGAGCCAGAGACTGGAGAGGAGCTAGATCTGGACAGAGGTCATTTCAGAGGAACAGAGGTCAAAGGACAAAGATGCGACTGGGAAGAGCGCCACCGATGGCGGACCCCCTGGGGAGGTGGACAACGGCCGCCGTCTCCACGGTCCTCGCCTCACTCTCCGTCTACCTCAACACTTGGGGCACTTACGACAAATTCACGGACAGTCTGGCCACATACTGGGACTACGAAGGGGACACTTTTGATTTCATCGTTGGTCAGTCTCCTCAGTCCGTCCCTTTTCTTCTCCATTTCCATACCTTTCCTCATACCTTACCTCGTCTTTCGCTGTTGATACTCTAAAATACTCAATTGTTGCAGTTGGCGGTGGATCTGCTGGGGGTGTCGTTGCCAGGAGGTTGGCTGCCCACTACAAAGTCCTATTGCTCGAAGGTAATCTCTTTCTGCGCTTCTCCGATTTTTTAGAAAATACTATTTGGTGATAACTTATGTCTGTATTTGTGCACTTGATATTATAAAAGCTGGAGGGCAAATCAATCCATTTCAGACGATACCGGCGATGAGCCTCTTGATGCTTAATTATCCGGATATTGACTGGAAACACAAAACGGTCCCTCAAAAGCATTCATGCTACGCACTTCCAAAAAATGTGACTTCCATTTCATAGTTTTGGTTATCTAGGTTGCTATCTAGCACAATTTCATTGGATTCATTTTATCATGGTTACTTCTTTGTAATTCGTAGAAATCTCATTGGTCTCAAGGCAGAGGACTCGGAGGTATGGCCAATGACCACTTGCTCTCGCACACTTTCATTGCTCAGCTTATTTATTATGCTTCTTCACCATTTTATTTTTTGTTTGTTGCAAGGAACTAGCAACTTGAATTTCTTGATTCAATCGAGAGGAAATCCTCGGGACTTTGACAACTGGGCGGATATAACAGGAGACGAGTCTTGGAGCTACGAAGGGGTGCTGCCATATTTTATGAAAACAGAAGACTATTATGGAAGATGGGAAAACGGTTTGTTTCTTCTATCTGATGATTTGTTCTCATCTCACATAATATTATCCTCCGCATAACCCAAACCAAATGGGCTGGTATAATCCGATTCATTTCTCACCTTCGCAAGACCCACTGGGGTCAACAACAACACTACTTGTATCGATCGAGAAAACAGAGCTCCGAGAATAATTTATTTTACCCCATCCAGGAGATGAGCGATTATATTTTCCCAAACGAATCTAAACGAAACAATAAAGTTGACAGGATGACCCCGGTCAATAGAATTGGGTTATTCGGCATGAAAAACTTAGATCTTTTATTGATCACTAACAATAATAATGCTTGCAGACGGAACTCACGGAAGAAATGGAGAAGTGCGAATTGCGGTTCCAGAGTACACTGGGATGGCCGAATTGTACATCAGAGCTGCAAAAGAATTAGGCTATCCTCGTGCGGATTTAAATGGCTACTATACAGAAGGTAGCAGAAATATCAATCAGCTTTCATTTCATTAGTAGGTAAAGCAATTTGGGTGCTCAGTAATCCTTCAAGTAAGTAAAGAATAGAAAGGACTTGGAGTCATTTTGTTCTAAGCGAGTGTTGAATTAATTTCAGGATTTGATACGATCTTCTACCCGATAAAGGACGGACGTCGATTTGGGGTTTTCGCCGCCTTCATTCAAAGTCCCAATCCAAATTTTGTCGTCCGTAAATACTCTTACGTGAAGAAGGTTTTGATTGACGAGGACAATCGAGCCTACGCCGTCGAGTACGACCAACACGGAAAGCCCGAATATGCGTATGCTAATAAAGAGATCATCATTGCTGCCGGAGCTATGGTCAGCCCGAAAATACTTCTGCTCTCTGGTGTTGGTCCAAAAGATGAACTCGAGGATCTGGGGGTAACTTGACACTTTTTATTTGTTTGATGTGTACAATTTTATGAAAAACGCCTTTCAAGACGTTACTTATGTTTTCACAGATTGAGGTCAAGCAAAATTTGCCTGTGGGAAGGAATCTCCAGGATCACATTTCAGCGTATTTAGGCCCGTTCTTTGTGAATCAACCAATTTCGTTCAATATAGACCGAGATGTTACTGCGGTGAATATCGCCGCATTCTTCACTCAAGGAACAGGGATCCTGACCACATCTGGGACAAATGCGATGGGATTCTTTGCGTCGTCATATGCCAAAGCGGCTGGAGAAGCAGACTGGCCGGATGTTCAGTTGATTTTGGCGGGTGTGAGTGTTGGCGAAAGTTTTGCAAGGGATTTCGCTCGGGGATTCGGTCCTAAGAAACGAGTTCTGGAGAAATACTACAAGCACGCTGTGGGGAAGGACTCTTTTCTCCAAATCGTTTCCTTAGGCCGACCACACGCCCGCGGCTATGTCAAGCTGAAGAGCACCAATCCTTACGACCACGCTATTATTGACCCAAGCTACTTGGACAACAAACACGATATTGACGTCATGGTGGAAGGGGTCAAGAAAGCTGTTGACCTCATCGAAAACACAAAAGTATTCAGATCCATCGATGGCAGGTTCACAGACGAAGTCTTTCCTGGTTGTGAGCAGCACGCATTCAGAAGTGACGCCTATTGGGAATGTATATAATTACCATTTTCTCTGTACCCGCCGACCGAAATGAATTCCTAATGACGAATTAAGCAGAAAGGACTGAATTTTTATCATTTTGTAGGTTATGTCCGGAGTTTTGCAATTACTCTTCATCATATTGTGGGAAGCTGTTCAATGGGGAGAAATGATTCAAAAGATGCCGTCGTGGATACTCAGCTGCGAGTCATTGGGGTCCAAGGACTCAGAGTCATTGATGTAACGCAAGAGGAGAATATTCCTCTGTTTCCTTTTATATACATAAAGCGGGAGAAGTCATTAAAATACATTTTTTGAATTTTTTTAGGCATCAGTTATGCCAGTCGTCATTGTCGGTAACACCAATGCACCTACCATCATGATTGCTGAAAAGGGTAAGCATAAAGTAGATACCTGCATGATACCCTACTCACAATGCAGATGGACACCATTTTTTGTACTAACATGACACAAAAGTAATAGAATCAGAGAAAGTCATCTTTCAAGGTTTTTGAAATGTTAACTCGGACAACCGGACAATAGTATATGTTTATCGACTTAAACACGACCGACGTAGCGAGTCAAATAATTACGAAATACCTACATAAAAAATAACTGCCAAGCCGAAATAATATCCGTCAGTTGTACTCGCATAACCTGTTGTGTTACATAATTCGAGAAAGTTGGCGCGGGCGGATGTAATGTAGCGGTTTGGCTCTGAAATCTTGTCTCATTTCTTTCATATTGCCATCAGACAAATTGACTAAACTTGTTATTGTATGTTAATTTGGTGATATAGGGGCGGATATGATTTTGAAAGCGTGGGAGTGGGAGAGAGCGGATTTGGAAGCAAAAAACAAAGAGAATTTTACGGATTATGGGCAGGGCAGTGAAGGCGACAGTTTTGAGCAGAAAGAACCTTTCGCAACGGATGGGAAGAAAGTTGTCAAGGACAGAAACTCATTAGAACCAAAAGAAAAAGAGAGTTTAGAGACCAAAAAAGTTCGATTGCTGCAGAAAACAGTTTCTAATCAATCAGAGTCCTCGTCTACAAAATCAATTTAATCTGCATTACCTACTAAAGATACTTATAAATCTGTTCAATAAAAAATACATAATTATTACCGATACACGATCTGTTCTATTATTATTACCATTATACACAGTACAAAATACTTCAATATTTCTACTTTTATTTTTGTTTTTACGTTTTGTGACACGTACTTAATGACGTTACGTTTCGTGACACATTGTGGCGTCACAATGTTATTCATTTTTAACCCATGCTTTGCTACAGAGTTTACTACGGTTTATTAATTATGAATTTACTTGTCATAATATGCATATAGGTATACATACGGAGCTGGAAATTCGTTTGTGTGTACCACCATGTAAAATTAGGTTAGGTTTGTAGGGTGAGGCCTTTTAGTCTGACCGAACCTTTGTTCATTTTCTTCCACAGCATTTTGCCACAGGCAGCATACTACACAAAACGCATACAAGTGAATAGTTTCATAATTTAATTGAAACTAGTCTCCAGAAAAGTTTCCCATTTTAAAGAAAATCAGATCGAGTTTTGTACATTCTACAGCCCGAAACGAAAATTAATTGTAGAGTTGGCAAAATGAAATAATAACAACAACAATAATAATCTGTCTGTCTCTACTAGGTAAATATAAGTAATAATTGTCTATCTAAGACTCTAAGAGTAGGTTATTCTATAGCACAAAATACAAGCTCATCCATCCAATACCATAATCACGTGATAATAATTATAATAGATACTTAAATGCTATTAACATTCTACAAGTATGCTTAGTAAGGAAATTGTGCTCAATGACATAGTAGAATCGAATTTAAAATGTGTTGAATGCATGGAACTGCTGAATGATATTCTCTAACACAATAATTATACGATCCTCATAATCATAATTTGCAGACGATAATTTTTAATAGGAAACCTTCACAACTGAACCCATGAATATTCTCAATGGAGTAAGTAGAAGGAGAACTAGATTATCTGGATCTGGCACAACTCTCATAATGAACACTAAATAATCACTCCGCTAATTAGAGCAGTTGCTCCATGTATTTAAGAATTATTCACTTACTCTTTCAACCTGTTAATTTACTTGCGAGGCAGATTTACTGACTCGTTAATTTGACTCTTCTTTGTTCTCTGATGTACTTCTGCACTATTTTTGTTATTATTATTAATTAGCATGGTGATGATTCTACAAGAATCAGAAATGAAGAGACATCTCTCCTCCCCCACTCGCCATAATATTTTTCATGTTTGATGCAAATTAGAAATAGTAGGCATTCTATTTATAACTTCGTCTCGCACAGCTAAAAACTCATGACCAAAATACCAGAATATTAACGGCAGTGTTTTATCTTAGCCGGCTTTTTTACATTTTAGCCGGCTAAAATGGTATGGCTAAAAAGGATTTTAGCCAGGTTAAAAACCATTTTAGCCACTACCATTATAAAGCCACTAGCCGGTGGCTAGTCAAACACTGATTAACGGATGGATTATCGAGAAAGTGGACCCGGTTGGCTGCATTTGCTTGGATGTCGTTTAAAACGACAATTAGACTACTAATTTATGTTTTGGACATTTTTGTACATGTACACTCAGTGTATTTAAACAAATCTCTCACCCATCGAACTATTTTTAGCAATTATGACACTTTTAATGAAATGCATAATCCCATTACCGAACTGCCATTTAGTTTACGTTTTTCTATATTTGGCAGTGCCTTGCCTGCCTTCTTGTGAATCTGCGACAGTTCTTCCCCTGCGACTCTTTATCCCTCCGACATGACAGTTCTTTTCTAGCAACGTTTCTCCTGCAGTGTTTTCGTGTTCTACTGTTTGTTGCTAACTAATAATGAGTGATGTATACTGTGTGCACATGTGTACTATAAATAAACTAGGTATACCATGTTTAATACATTCTACATATAAAATCTACGTCAAAAATGCAGCCTATTTAAATATTTAATTTGTCACATCACAATTAGCCAGGGAACAAAAAAGCAACTCCTTCTTGCCAAAAAGTAAAAAATACTTTGTTTTAATAAAAGGAGTATTTTTTATGCTTTATTCTACTTTTTTGCTTTTTCTCACAGCTATCCATTTCCCCAACACAAGTAGGGTGTACACAAGTATTATATACTTATATATATAATTTAATGTGCTTATATGCGTAAATCAACTGATTTTCATATAAACTTTCCAGATCAATTAATTATCTTTCTCAAATACCAAAAGTAATACGTTAGAAGCAAAACACAAAAAGGACTCCTTTTTTAAAATCTTCTTATACTTCTTAAACAGTACAACACGGCAATACTGCAGGAGTTAGAACTGTCGGAGGGATGAAGAGTCGCAGGGGAAGAACTGTCGCCGTAGCCCTTCTTATATCTTCATAGAAAGACGTTCCTTAAATCCTATTTATTATTAGGCCATGCGTACTTACTTTACGGTTGTCATTACAGGGTCATCAATAGACGTTTATAATGTAATATCTGTACATACTCAATATCAACTATCAACCATAATGTTTATTTCAATTTATGCTTTATTCTTCAAAGAGGAGTTAAATATTCAATATTCATTTCCCCATGAATATAGAATGACAAAAGTTTCTCTCCAAGATGTAAGGTTACTTCCTCATAGTGATATATGCATACTCGTAGTGGTAATCAAAGGCAGCAGTTATCAGTTTTTTGGCATCCATGTATTATGTATTTCTGAACAAATATTATTGAATGGAAAAGCATTGTCGAGCTTAGCAAGAAAATGGGATGGAGTCTGAGTCGAGTCAAGAATGACAAGATCCTCGGCAGCAAGCTTCAGCCAATGGGATTGACTCAAGATTGAGATCCTTCAAATTGTCATAACCATTATTGCCCTCACGCTATTTTCATTTCTATGTAATGTATGTTGTTGGTGCCTTGCCTGGTATACTGTAAGCTAATTATTATAGTTCTATTTTACCACTTACCACTACACATTCCACGTACGTTTCTATATGCACTACAACTCCCAGCCATGCATCGAGGTGCCAACCTACGCCATAGTCCAAAAAATGGCTTGCCCGCTGCCAGCCGCTGCAACAATAAAAAGGTGCGCTTTTGTAAAAATAAAAATAAGACAAAAAACGTTGAATGAATTTGTTTTATTATGTTCCCTGTGGTTTGAATGGAAGAAAATAGGGTTATCTAATATTCATTTGATATATGTAAAAGAGGTTCGCGCTTTTGAAAAAAGGTATTTAAAAATGCAATATCTGAAAACTACGTAGACATAAAGACAGAGAGACGATCCCCGAAATTAGATTTCGAGAAAGTAGGATACATTCTAACATCTAAGATTTATATCCAGTCAAATCTAACTTAGAATAATTTTGTGTGGGCTTGCCCACATTGTTTTCCGATTCGGAAGGCTAACTTGGGTTACTGGCTCGTAGTAAATATTTTAGATAGCCCATTCCAAAGTCCACAAATGCCGACATTAGACGCGCAAATGTTTAGGAACGAAATCAATATTCTGTTCACGATTATTCAATAATTACGGAGGAGGAGGACGGCTGTTCTCAAAGCAGTATTATTATATTTATATTATTATATATCCATCCAGCACTGTGTCTGGACAGTCTCTGTAAATACCTATAGTGTTGTCCCGTGGTATATTATGTTCTCTTAATCACAAAAGATTTTATGAGCCATGGCCATAACTATGATGATACAGATACCTGCTTGGCCCTGGTGAACCAATACCGAATACGAATTAACGTCTATAGCTATGTGGTGGATGATGCGCGGAAATGGGTTGTTCTTCTTTCTGGTGTAGCTCATTAAGACTCTGAGGGTAATTATTAATATTCGAGAGAGGAATTCGTAATCTTAGCTGTTGCATTACAAATGTGACTGTGACGTAGCTAATTCTAAATATACTACAATTTACCTGGTAGTGCAGTAGAAATTAGTTAGGAAGGAAGATGTACTCATTCGGTCTTCCACGCATGGTGAACTAGTTCCATCCTGTATCTCTAAATTATTTATATGTACGGCCAATTTGGACTTTGACCTACCTAGATGTCCACTAATTTAACGAAAGTAAAAGAGAGTCTCTGCATTTGCATCCTGCTGAATAGCGAATAGCATCACAAAGATAAAACGAGATGGTTAGTTCTGGAAAATGAAAAATATAATAGTCGTAATATGAGGTAAATAAGCCATTAGTAAACGAATGCACCAAAGTATGTATAGGAGTACCTATAGTAGTAAAGTAACACAGAAAATATCAGTAGTGCCTCTACCTAGTAAGATTTTAGGTTCAAGGAAAACTTTGAGAAACCCAATCAAGGCTAGAATTTCATATTATTATTATTTCATTATTACATCAAGACTAGAACTTTTAATCTTGTGACATCTTTCTACCCCTGTCAAGAGGGTGTATCGAATTTCTTCCATTTTAATGCCCGTATTTTCATGCATTCAATTTTGGACCTTTTAACTCATTTTACAATTTTATTGCTTCGTAATACGTTAGGAAGATTTCCGACGCACATAAAGATTAAAGTGTTGAAAGATGAAGCCCATGCAGTGGGTAATTTGCACTTAGTTATTTCCACCGACTTTTACAAAACCCATCCCACAAGGCCCACGCCCACAACCCTATGATACTATCAAATCAGAATCTGTCATCGTCATCATCATTAATTAACGATATGTCATCATACCATATCCAGCCTGGTTTTATACATAGCTAAGCATTGCTATGCTGCGTACGTGCGTCTCAGTCGCAAGGTCGCAACTTCAACTCAAATCTTTTATAGTGAAACAAGACTTTTACGGACACTGACTGTACCGAATACCCAATAATGTGTAAGAAGGGTTTGCGGTGTGAGTGTGACATAACTAGCCTAACATTTTCCATCTTAGTCTCAGTCCTAGCAATGTAATTGTGAAATTGTAATGACCTTACTAAGACTTGCTGATTACAACACTTTATATCAAAAATCATCACCATGTCAAGATTTTACTGTCGCTCGGTTCAGCAAAATGCAAGGACACTAGACACAAGAAAATAATAGATCTGTTATATTCTGTAAATTCTGTATTTCAAAATTGTATTGTTGTGGACACTTTCCGCATTTCAGTATACTTTATACCTACAGACTCCAACAATTCATCATCCCAAAAATCAACTGAATGTATTTGAAATTGAATGCCAAATAATATTGCTGATGTGATAACTTTTTTGTTTGGCATGATTACTTAATTATATAGAAAGGACATTGTAATTGCAATTGCAATTTGCAAATAAAAAGGTGGAACTTTCTCAGCTATTGACTCGCTGAAATATTTCGGCTGGCCATGCTCTATAGACATGCCGAAGTTTCCAAGAAAGTACTTTCATTGCAAGTGAATTGTTTAGTAGCCTATGATCAGAATTATTACTTTTTGCATCCCATTAAATATGAGCAGTCATTTCATTTGTAAAAGTAATTACGCAAGTCCCTGTATGATGAGGCAAATTGCTAATTCATAGGTATTTAGTTTGGTTAGTTTATTGGTTGGGTAATTGGTATTGTAAGATGATGAATGACGAAGAAGACAGAGGCTTGGATAGTAAGTACTTATTATAATATACATTAGCTACTACTGCTCTACTTATCAATAGGCTGTACTCGTAGCAAAGTAGAATATTTAAAGATCATGTTCTTTGCTACTGAGCAGATTGTCTTGTACCAGGGCGTGATGAGCTAATGGATTCAATGTCGACCTTCGTAAACTCCTTGATTAGTATTTCACTGTTTACGACTCGTGTGTGTACAACAAAAAACGTCCCTCCTCTGTGGTCCATCACAATTCCTCCAAGCCTGTTCCGAGACTGTCCCCTCCATTCCCTCAGCTCCTAATTTCATTTACTTCTTTCAGTAAAACCAAGTCTTCAATTCACTGTCCACTTCATTCCCCGCTCAACTTTCACCAGAAAATCTGGTTTGGTTAGAGAATTCTTAAAATAGCCGACAATTGGGTGAGTGGAGGCAGTTAATTAGTTCTTCGATTAATAAATAACTGCGGAGCTGTCTGTTGATCAGCAGCAACAAAATAATTTTCAATTCCGCCACTCAATGACAAGATTTCCTTCCGTATTTTATTAAATATACCCGATCTGTTATACATTGACTAAGTGTAGCGATTCGTCTGTGACTCCAGGTCACTCTGCACAACACCCTTTTGTGCGTTGGCATTTGTGTCTGCGTGCCAACCTAACTGAGGAGACTGAGACATTTAAGTTCAAAATATTCAAAAATGGCAGAGAGACGTCTTTCCAGCAAAAGGTTCTCCATCGTCATTGATGTACGTAGAATTCTTGCAACTTACATATTCTTTACAACCCTAATCCATGTAATAGTAAGAATAGAAGTTAGGATCGAACAGAACCAAGCGAAAGTTTCGTGCCAGCCCTCACAGGCCATAGTAATTATTTCCGCCTCAGCACTTGACTATGTTTAGGCTCGTATTATGAACCTCGTCTTAAGTTCTGAGGGCTACTCAAGATGTCGAAAATACGTGGAAAACGGCGTCTTGGCGAATTCTTATGACCATAAGACGACGGTCATAATATGTGCCTAGTCACACATAAACACATTCACATCTCAACAACATATCCCAAAATAATATTATTGTAATGATATACAAGCTCATTATTGAGGAGCGGAGCCTCCTTTATGTTTTTACTCCTGATGTCTGTCTGTCTGCTTGTGAGCCCCAATGGATGTACATCATAGAATCATAACCAACACAGATTGAGACAATTCGTTCAAACTATTTGTTTACACAATTGGAGTCCTAAGGAAATTCCAGCAGTTGAGACTGTTGTCTATATGTACTATATAGTATATGACCTTTGAACCTTTGACCTCAATCATTATTATTGTTATTATACAAGATATCGCCCTCGTAAGGTCATTAGGATATCAGGGCACACGGTATATCAGTATGTAGATACATTTTACATTTCATTCTCCGCTCCTTTTTTACAGCGATTATTGATGCTCATCAAGATTCAAGACTCCATCTTGACCACTAGAAGAGGCACAATAACTAAGTCCCCGCCTAAAAATATCTGTCAGCCACTGCCTTGGCTTTGATGTGTTTGTAGTAACTTTGGGCATGGATACCATGCTGCGGCTATACCTGATGGATATCATCATCAAGCATGACATAAAATAAAAAAGGGGCATTTAATTTAGCATTTACCGATGAGTCTGAGAATAAATCATGCATTAGAATGAGCAGGTGTTATAGAGTAATAAGATTTCTACAATTCGCCCCATCTTTATATTATGGTTACATCAAAGACAAGTAAATTATACTGTGGGTAGGTAGATCAGGTACAGGCTTTATATTATTTCTTTTATTAATATGCAATAGGCCACAAAGTTTGAAAAAGTCATTAGAGGATTCTCCAAATGTTTATTTTGGGCAATTTCAGGGAGACAAAGTGCTGGCTCCGTCCAGGCGAGCTTCCGCGGCCTCGAGGAAAGCATCGGCTGTTTCTGGAAAACTTGGTGTCGATAACTTGGCTTTCTTAGGAGATGGCTTGGCTGTAAGTCTCTAATTGAATACTATCATCATTTCATGTACGATAACTGGTTCATATGACGGCTAATGTCGGTTTTCCTCCCCTCGAAGATGGAAGAGGTGCATTTGGGACACAGCAAAGACATTCGAAGAAAGTCCTTATCCTATTTGAAAAAAGAGTTGGAGATCGATTACCATGAAGTAGATTTAGGGACGCTGTTCAACCGTTATGGAAGCCATCCTACTAAGGTCTGAGTTTATGTCTCTCGCTTTTGTAATGAAATGATTTTAGTGAACATAAAACTCAGAAGCTAAATCTAAAATCTCTTTGATGGTGAGTGAAGGGCTTGGACGGGGACCAAGTGGCGAGAAACTTAAGTCGTTGGGGGAAAAATGAGCTGACTCCCCCGAAAGTGGAACCGACGTGGCTAAAGTTTATCAAGACACTTGTCGGAGGATTTCAATTGCTTTTATGGGCTGGATCCATTCTAAGCTTTGCTGGATATATTGCTTTATGTGTGACTCAAGATAACCCACCGCAAGATAATGTACAGAAACACAATAAAATATTCTTAACGCATTTCGGCGTTTCCCATAGATGATCTTGACTGACTAGGGAATCCCTTGAGTATGCAACTCACAATCACAATATTTAATAATTCATTTTCCCAACGATACGTATAAATTTTTAATGCAAAATACAAAAGCCGGTGCTAAATGCAGGCGTATACGTATCGGGCTTCTACAAATTATTTACAAAAATATATTTTCTAAAAACACTTTTCGGCGCTTAGTGAAAAAATATCTGGAAAAATATCTGTAAAAACTACTTCCCTGATTGTTCGCTACCTTCTGTAATAAATGCTCTGGGAGGGATTTTGTTAGATATAGAAGAATTCGTGATCCCGAAAATATATTATAATAATATGTTTTTGGAGCATGGTTATCATGCGATGCGTAAGACCAAAATCGAGCAAACGAAAAGAACTAATTTGCAGAAAACATATTCAATTCTGGTTCCGTGGTCAGTTTTAGATTTTCAACCCAAATGTACTATTCGTAAAACTTGATGCAAAATGTATGTTTAATTTGTACAGTAATTTCAATTCTTACTTTTCATAAATAGCTATGGCTTGGAGTTGTTTTAGCCGTTCTAGTCATCGTTCTCGGTCTTTTTACATTCTACCAAGAATACTCCAGTGGGAAAATCATGGAGAGTTTCTCTAAAATGGCACCCAGTTTTGCCAACGTTATACGAGATGGGAAACTGAAAAATATAATTGCGACAGAACTTGCTGTTGGTGATATCATCGAAGTCAAATTCGGGGATAGGATTCCTGCTGATATTCGAATTATAGAATGTAGCGGTTTCAAAGTAAGCAAAAGTATTACGAAGATGTCTCTGTTTGCATTAGCATTTCGCTGCAATTTCATTTGAGAATGTCGGTGGATGAATAGGTTGATAATTCATCTCTGACTGGAGAATCCGACCCTCAGAGCAGAACAACCCAATGCACGGACGAGAACCCAATGGAAACCCGAAATTTGGCCTTTTTCTCCACAAACGCCCTGGAGGGAACTGCTAAGGGTTTGGTGGTGTGCGTCGGGGATAACACTTTCATCGGAAGAATCGCGGGATTGACGTCGGGTCTGGACTCCAGTGATACTCCTATGGCAAGGGAAGTCGACAACTTCATAAAACTGATATCTGCCGTCGCGGTTTTCTTCGGCGTGACGTTTTTCATCATCTCCATCTGCATGAACTACGGTTGGATTGAGTCGGCTCTGTTCCTAATAGGTAAGGAAAGCTTAACAATGGAAGATACGCTGCCCGCTGCGTTAGGGTCATGGGGCGGGTGTCGCGGACTAGAATTAAGAGAGAGTAGAAAGTCCAACTCATGGAATTCGGACTATATTACCTATATGAAAACTTTGCTATTCTCGCACCCTATGCTTAGCAGAGAGGTGTAAGATTACAGATCCACTAATCACTAATCAGACTAAACGCAGATTATGTGACAGATAAACACAAATGTTGCGAATTTACCAGGGGGAAGTCATCGAACGAAATGTGAAAGTTTGAATGAATGAGGACTTATCTCTTAACGATTAACTGCGCATATCTAAGATTCCTGACAGTTGCAAGCTTCGACCATTCTTGGGGGGATTCCCGTGCAACTGCACTTCCATGACTTCCTGTAATCATTTTGTAAATTATCGGAAAAGACTCATGAAGGGGAAAGTCTTTTTATCAGAACCAGGTTTCAAATCGACCTAAAATCTATACTATTCATGTGTGGAATACACCTTTACTTCTTACACGTCTACCACCCACCCAATCATCCAGTACCTTCCCCAGCATGTCTTCCAGAATCTCAACCTCTAACTATTCTCAATCAAAATGCGACGTTTTAAAGTTTTGTTCGTGGTGTAGATTAGATGCGGAAGTCGATATAAGTATATTCAAGTACATATTATGTCAACAAATAATTTCCTGATGTGAATGTTACTATATCCCTATATGGATCTTTCAGGAATCATCGTTGCCAATGTCCCTGAGGGACTTTTAGTGACATTTACGGTGATTTTAGCCCTCACCGCTAAGCGAATGGCTTTAAAGAATTGTCTGGTGAAACAGCTCCATGCGGTGGAGACTTTGGGTTCGACCTCAGTCATTTGCTCAGACAAAACTGGAACTCTGACTCAAAACAAAATGACGGCTTCCCACATGTGGTTCAACAACCGAATCGTGAGTACAAACGTGGAGAACAATGAATTCCGGACAGACGATCCAGGATTCGCAGTTCTCGGCAGAGTGGCCACACTTTGCATGCGGGCAAAATTTCTGGGAGAACAGGACAATGTCCCAATTCAGGAAAAGAAAATCAACGGAGATGCTTCAGAGTCTGCCATCCTGCGGTGTATGGAGATGTTCATTGGGAAGACGGAAGAGTACCAAAGCCAACGAAAGAAAATCTTTGAGATCCCTTTCAATTCGACTAACAAGTGGCAGCTGTCGATTCATGACCTGGAGGATCCGTCAGACCCCCGTTACTTGTTGGTCTTGAAAGGAGCTCCAGAGAGGGTCGTTGAGTACTGCTCCAAAATAATCGTCGGGGATATTGTTCACGACCTGGACCAAAGTTGGAAAGACACTTTCAATGAAACGTGTGAGCAACTTGGAGGAATGGGCGAGCGCGTCATCGGTTTCTCTGAAGCTCGTCTACCCAACGACAAATACCCAAGGGGCTACCAGTTTGATCCCGATAATTTGGAATTTTTGCAGCTACAGAACCTCAGCTTTGCTGGGTTGATAAGTATGATTGACCCAGCCAGACCTGGAGTTCCTGATGCTGTCTTGACCTGCCGAAGCGCTGTAATCATTCCTATTCTAATTCTTTTACAAATATTAGCTCGTCTAACGTGAAGTCGGTACCTAACCCCCTTCAGCATGAGTCTATATCTATCAACTGTATATTTATAATGAGTAGAGCATTTGGCAATTAATCGTGTGTGCTTTTATAGGGGATCAAAGTGGTTATGGTCACTGGAGACCATCCCATAACTGCTAAGGCCATTGCCAAGTCCGTCAACATCATCTCTCCAGGTTTCCTCACTTATCTTTATCTTTAAATTAATGACCATCCATTGACCACCGCATAATGTATGCTTAGGCATGTCAAAAGAAATAGTTATGGATATTAGAACGGCAACAAATCAACTTTTAAAAATTCAGGAATATTCACTTCAGCAGTTTGGCCATCTTACTTTAGTAAATAAATAATTTTAACGGAATGAAATATTAGGGAACGAGACGGCGGAAGAGAAGGCGAAGCGGTTGGGAGTGGACATTGACGAAATAGACGAGAGGACTTGTACCGCGATCGTTGTGAATGGAATGGAGCTGATGGAGATGAGCACAGAGCATCTGAGTGAAGTTCTCCGGGATCACACGGAAATCGTTTTCGCCCGAGTGTCGCCCCAACAGAAACTCATCATCGTGGAAGGGTTCCAGCGTCTGGGAAATATCGTGGCTGTGACCGGAGATGGTGTCAACGATTCTCCTGCATTGAAAAAGGCAGACATTGGTATCGCGTAAGTGAAATCTCTGATATTGGGAGGGCAGAAGACGAACTCTCCGTGAAGTATATGTTAATTGTCAGGATGGGGATTGCGGGGTCGGATGTGTCCAAGCAAGCTGCAGACATGATCCTCCTGGACGACAACTTCACATCCATCGTGACTGGAGTGGAGGAAGGAAGACTGATCTTCGATAACCTGAAGAAGTGCATCTGCTACCTCCTGGCTGCCAACGTCGCAGAACTGACTCCGTTCCTTGTCTACATCATCGCCAAGATCCCTCTGTCCATGGGCACGGTATGTACGCTCTACTAATCAATATAATCGCTTCTTTCAATAGAGTTAATAATGATGCTCAATAATTATGTATTGTATGCACGTGAGCTCTGTCACAATGTTTCACATCCTTGATGAGAACATCTCTCAAGTATAATAATTTGTCTTTGACTTGAAAAACGTTACCTAAAAGCATCGATTATTCCGTCATATGCTTCTTATGGGCATAGATTGAATTAATGATTGTTCTGAAAATGTATTCTTAAATGCTGTCAGATACCGATGCTCATGATCTGTCTGGGAACTGATATACTCCCAACGATTTCTTTATCGTACGAAAAAGCGGAAGGCGACATCATGAAAATACCTCCGAGAAACCCCAAAAAGCAAAAATTGGTCACAGACAAGTAAGTCATTTAATTACATGATCTTACGGATCTTAATAAGTATTACAAGTAGTTTTTCTCATGCACTCCACATTCGGCACATAGGCATTTGATCCAAGTATTCTGTCTCTTGAGTCATAAGTCATAATATAAGGCATTGTTCAATTCCAAATACGTGTATTTATTATTAAATTGTGTTAAATGTCACAACTCCAGGTTAATTTCATATTCTTATGGTCAACTGGGAGTGATTGAGTCTTTCGGTGGATTTTTTACGTATTTCGTTGT
>JABASH010002072.1:0-22087 GCA_019776445.1 Tomocerus maximus
GAGAATGCAAAATAAATATTGTCTTAAATTTCTTAGTAAAAGTTGTTTACTAAAATATATGAAAAACTAGTCGAGCTATAAGGAATAGATTTGTCGGAATCTAATAGTAGTATGCGGAGATTAAAAGCAAGTATTTCATTAGTAGAATAGATCTCATAACAGAGAATGAATTGTATGGGAAATTACCTTGTTAGCACTACAGACTTATATAATAATATGTTGTAGGTAGTTGAATGGTGTGCAGACGAGTGACATATATCTCGAGTCTGATAATGTAGGCTATATCTGTGACTATGATCAGAGTGGCTAAGGTATATAAATTTAAATATTTACTTAGGGAGACTAAATAGTAGAAGAGGAATGGCAGTGGTAGGTATGTAAGTAAGTATTGTATTAGTAAAATGTAAAGTGAAGTCATGGAAGAGCAAATGCCATAGGAAAGATAAAGGGAGCACCTACACAACAGTGGGAAATTAAAGAGAGCAAATCGAGGAGGAATAAGTGGAAGAGAAGATCGGATGAAGGAACGAAGGAAGCCAGAGAAAATAAAGCGTCGTCGTTCAGTGCTGAGTGTATATGTAGTTATCTGTATTTATATTATGTAGTAGTACATAGTGGTACATAGTGGTACATAGCAGTACATAGTGGTACAGGAGGACTAAGGAAGACAAGAGTATAATATAGGAGCAAAGAAGTTGGAGATGTTAGGATAGAATAGATGAGAAGAGAAAAGAGCGGAGTGAAAAGAGAAAATTCAAAGGGAACAGAGAAACAGAAGCCCATGGGCCCAAATCACTTCTAGGATATTATGTCTACTCATTTCATTCCCACTGCATATAAAGCGGCAATGAGAATAAGTCGCGGAAATCAAAGATTAGAATTGAGAATATCAGCCCAGAACTAAGACAAGAGTTCTACTCATCCTCAACCATTGTGCTTACTATAACCAGACTTGTAATAATGAATGCAATACGTGGCAATAGACATACTAGACACAATTGTATGTATTTACACATTTCTATTTAGAGTTATAATAGATGAGTAGATATGCCCCTAGCCGCTGAATTTAATTCCAGCTATGCAGTACCTACACATCCTAATACGATCGTTTGTACAGATAGATGGCAAAAAGGATAAGTACCTATATTATATGGGTTATTTGGATGGAGTGCCTAGTAGACCATAGTAGTTAGTATAGTTAGTTAGTTAGTCTATGCAATAATAGTTATTACGAACATATAGTAATGCAATAGATTACTGGAATACTTTTAATACTAAATAGTCTTAACAATAAGTAACGAGTGTTTTGTCTAATATATACGAGTTCATCGGGACTATAGGACGGATTGATGCAAAGGTTTTGAGGAGTCCGCAGAAGTTGAAATGTTGGTGGATCCGTATAAGTAGTAATAGAAGTGAGTGAGTGAGTCTCTGGCAATGTCTCTCTGGATGGTTGTCTGCATATTCAACTATTCCTCCAGACTCTTCTATGTATGTCTGTATTTATATTCTGCAGTTCGAGTTTTGAGTTGAATTGAGCTGAGCTATGTATGAGTGACTGTGAGAAGTGAGACAGTGCAGAGTGAACTATCTTTAAATAGTTAGTGCATGCATCTACATACAGGCAGACCTCTTTTCTACATATCTAGCTAAATATCTTCCTTCTATGTAGCACACTCTACATACTTAGTACTACTGTTAAGTAACTAACTATTGTATTGCTCCATGTGTCTATTATATATCTGTGTATATGTATAGTAAGATAGCATTAGATAGAAAGGAGGTGAAGGGGAAAAAGAGAAACCTCATGATCATCCTCTCCGAAAAAGAGCCCTATGCACAACTTTAGGAAATATATGAATATTCATGGAGACTCTAATGCTCAGTCCTCCGCTTTCCCTTCATCCACTCCGCACAATTCCCTCTGAAATCAGGCAATCATATACATCGTTATGTGACGAAAAGACCCAAAACATTCTCCCGTCCTCCTAATTCAGTCTACCATCATCATGCTTGATATTTTTAATCTCTTTCTCCTCTCCGATACCCGAGACAACCGCCACTAATACATCTCTCCACAAGATACCGCCAGAGCCACACCAAACCACACCAACCCAGAGCAGAGCAACTAAATGAACAACTTATATATAAGAAGCTGTTTATAATAATATAAGAACAGAGTCAGAGACAGGGAGACCGCCGAGGCAGACCAGAGAGTCTCTATTGCCATCTCAATCCTCATCATCGCCTTTCCTTTACTCTCTTTTTACTTATAATCTCATCTCATCATTTCACTGCCGCAGCCCATCATGTCCTCCACCCGCTCCCTACTTTGTCTACCACCTTCTTAAATTAAATTTCTCTCCAAGAATACCCGGCCGACTACACAAACTTCATTGAACTCAACAATATCATATCTCTCTGCACTGCTAGTACGTATATAAACAAACTATCAAACCCACATCACCCAATCTCATCATCATTTCGATTATTACACATGATTTGCAAAATGCGACTCGCTCAGCACTGAAAACATTTAAATGACGCATCCGCTTTATTCTCAAGTGTATTGGTATAGCTACTTAGAGAGGAGGTAGCATTGTGTAGTACAAGATGCAGAGGAACAAGTCAGTAAATATAGGTAAACGTTATTCTTCCTTCCTTCCTTCCTTCCTCGACTTAAATAATAGTAGAGGTCTATAGGAAGTAGTTATATGGCTACGAAGATCAAGATTACACAAGAGCACTGAGTGCATAGCAATAAGTATTATTTGTCTTATTATTACGAGTGTACAGAAGCAGAGGGAGATATAGTACACAACATGATCATCAGAATCATCCAACGATAATATCCTAGTCTGTGCTATTGACTGAGTCGTTTACTTATAAGCACGAGATATCTTTGTAAATGGCACATTTAGTTAGACTTTTGAATGCCCCTTTTGTTATCGTGCATTTTACATTCCTTCATCCATTTCATTTTCAAAGTAAGAACGCAATAATTTATGCAAGAGTTAGTTAGACTAGATTGTATCTAGTAGGTAGCTACATACCTAAGTACATATGCATATATAGTAGCGTATTTCCTTCAACTCGTACAGATATTATGAGAGAGACACCTTCAGCCTAGTGGATTCTGTAGAATATAAGCAGATCTAGGGAGGGCATAGGAGCAAAACACGAAATTTACTTCGGTTTCCCATTTGTGTAGTGACTGTATAACTTTGCTTACTCTTTTGCAATGTGAACATTAACTTCATAGTTATTTGCACAATTTGTAGAGAAAACAAGAATAAAATTTAATTATAGATGTGCACATACGTAGATGCTGAGCAACAAAGAGAGATAGTAACATTTTAATGAGCTTACTTTGAAGTATGTAGCTTCTGTGAAGTCATGTCAATTAGTTTCGTTTTAATCCCATTTCTATTTAGTACGCTAGCCCAGGCAATCCAAACTATCCTAACCCAGACAGGGATTTATGATGGATAGCTATGGACATGAACAAGACACGGTCAGAAATATGTCTTGTTTGTTGTTCCCTTGAATAAATACTTTGTGTGTACATATTTCCGAGAAATGTAGCCGACATTACCCTACATCAAATGCTAAGATATCATTGCGACTATTTTACGTAGGTAGAATGAATATTCTTCACATTTAGCACATACCTAAGGTTTCCGTCTCATATTCTGCTTCAATTATAACAACCTTGATGAAAGAGTACAAAGGGAATGTTTATATAACGTTTTATAACAGTTCTCTCAAGTGACTTAATATGAATTACAATAATTTCCCTAGAAAGCCATTTTATTTAGATACTTAGCAACTTGCTAAAAAAGATAATCCAGAAAATTATCACAAAAGAAAAAGTGTCTCAAATCCACGTTCTTTCATTTCCCTCATTATGTAATCACAAAACATAATGACACACCTTTGCAGTCTGTTCTTATTAAATATTTAAACAAACTTTTCTGACTTTCTCATTTAAAATCAAGGGAAAGAATTGCATAAGCCTTACAAGACACATTAGTCTTAGATATGTGCCAAAATGTATCATTGCTAATGTATGAATGTTTTCGCGTTGACGTAGTGGATGAATTAGCTGGTTAAGAAAATAAAATGAGACATTACCAATAGGCAGGTTGAGAGGATTTACGAAAGTATAATTTGTTTGTGTGTCGTGGCAGTGAAGTAGTAGGACGAGTGGCGAAGCTCCCTCTCTCCGTCAAACAGCATCTCCTGCAAAAAGAGGAAAAAATTATTGAGCGACTGAGTGAGCAAGTGAGATGAGTCGGGCTAAGTAAGCGAGGCAGCTCGACTAAACGGCTAAGTATATAGGCATTCAATTCCAATTCAACCTGTTGTGGATGGGAACTGACATTGTCTAACGATGATGTAAAACGTGACATCGTCACACTTTATCGCCAGCCCAATGGGCCGATCTAATTAGCATAAAATAACAAGAAGAATCCCGAGACACTATTAATAATTGATCGGAAATTAAATTTGCTATGCACGAATGATTTGGACGAGCGTTCTCAATCAAGACATTTTTTGTGCGGTCGCATCCTTCCTCTCTGATCTTTTGTGGTTATGTAGCTTCGCTCGTTTATGCCTCAGTGAGTTCTCACTCTCTCAACCTGAAAGTTATTCATTTGATCGTCCACCCACTCCCATTAGCTTTCTTTGTGCTGCAATTCCCCACGTTGTGAAATCACTTTTTTACTCCAAAGAACTCCGTGCATGTCCAATATTCAAATGGATGTTGAATGGGAGAGGAGGATGCAACGCAGGATAATGCTGGGTCATTAAATCGACAAATCGAAGGTCAAATTATCGATATGTACCTAATAATTATTGACTCGTGTCGATGTGCCATTATTCTGTCCAGCCTTAAGTATCATAAAACCCAAGATTCCATCCTCATGCACAGACTTAAATCAGTCAAGTGCATCTGCATCTAAATACCTACCTACATAACATATTATATAACATTTCTATATACCTATATAACATTTATATAATGTATTTAATATTGAGAGTCAGATAATTGACTTTATAGGAAAACTGATTGTGTTAGGATGGAAGGTTCCAGGACGGATAGATTGGTGAATAATAAGACCAAAGTGAAATGATGCGATGCTTAAATTTTTCATAAGAACTTTTGGGCTTTGCGGTTCACAACCTCACGAACATGTCATTATATCGGCCGTGTAGACTCTTCACTAGACACAGGGCACATCATCCTTTTTCCTATCAACCGCAACCCTTCACTTAACTCCCTTTCATTATGTTCAATCACACCGTGTGCCAAACTGCTGCTCCTGCCCTTCTTCCATCCCTCTGCTCTCCCATTTCACTCACTTTACATAATATCTGAGTAATAATACATGCAACCTATAAACATGCGTAAAACTACCTTCACAACCATCTAATAATTTAATATTAGTAGCTCCATGACTTACAATACCTACAAACCAAGCAAAGATGCCGATACATAAATTGACTGTTGTTTGATCGTATGCGTCATTGAATTTTGAACATCTAGGCACTCATCTCCCACGCCGATATCTTTCATTCATTCATTACATTCATTCATACTTCTAGCCATCATATTTGAATATGTAATTTACAATATACCTATTACTATAGTAAACCCTACTACTTACCTACAGAATCCAATGCCAAGGCACTCGAATCAAGACATTCACGATCACGATGCTGGCACTGTGAACCTTCACTACATTTACTGATAAGGGTATTTATTAATTACTTAAGATTTAGCTGAAAGTACTCTATACTATCAGCACAAATATCTCTATATGCAATATTACCTCCTAAATAAGTCATATTATGAAGGTAGTTTATTCCAACAATGGGATATCAAGCCTTTCATCAAAAGCACACTTACAAGTGCACTCCTACAATTCATCGTTCACATCAATGCCCATTGTTAGCTGTTCAGAAGATCAAACAACTCCACCAAGACCACTATTATGGGCTTTACTGAATAACTCATCAATGTTACACTATTTACCATCTACAGATACGACTCTATTAACTAAAAATCAACGTCAAATTTCCATTTCTCCATCAAAGGGTAAAATGTGACGTAGGACATAATTAATTAATATCATATACTAATTCCTTTTTACGCCAATTTTAATTGAAGCATGGAAAGCTAATGAAAAAGAGTATAAAGATAAGGACTACTAGATAGATAGATTTATTTCTGTGCTTCTCGAATTTACATTCATTACACATTAATATAATTTCGTATTTTGTAGACCATATTCTGCAATCCATGGTAAGGACTACTATACTAAGGAAACAATTAGTGTCTTTGACGAGTAAACATATTGTTGGGTGTACTAGATAAATAAATTCAATTGAATTCACGAATGAGTGAGCAAATGCAATTGTGTCTAATTGTATTATTGTAAAGTGTACTCGTATTTGTGCCATGTAATGTATCGATATTTCCTGTCAAGGATTGGTGTCCGTTTTTTGCTGGGAACGAAGTAGAACAATTAAGTAGGTGGTTATTTATGTGTGTCGTAACTTGTAGCTGGTGGGGAATGGTTATGGTTAGGAGGGAGAAATCCAATATTAAGTTTCCGAACTGCTGTTAAATATGTAGAGTGCAATTAGTGTTTGGAATCGACAAAGGAGGAACACATGTAGCAGAAGTTAATATATTGTATTACAATTAGAGCTGAGCAGTTAGTCATTAGGAGGAAAGCATTGACTACTTTTAAGGGAAAGAGAGGATGGGACAAGATTTGAGGATCTGTCTATCTGTGCTTTGGTATCTGTAATCTTGAAATCTTTTCTGATCATTGATCTGATGGGGTAGGTAGTGTCCTCGGTGGATTGCTAAGCTCTAAACAAGGGGTCTAATGAATAAGTATGCTGAGGCAGATAATGGATAGAGATACACGAATTTACTGCCCAGTATAGGATAACAGAGAAGACACAAGACTCGACAGAGGCAGGTATGTAAGTACATTGGATTGCGGAGTTTTGGCTGAGTGTTATATTTATGTGCATATTCAACAGGGTCAACTATTATAGGGTATGCATTGGAGGGTCCCTTTTGCCTGCCTGATCGTATAGTAGTAGTAGACTGGCATTTATCACAATTCTCATTCTATTAAACTTATGAGTATGAGACGAAGACTCCCAGAGTGAAATGGGTAACTTAGGTGAAGTTGGTCCATAGTCTTAACTTCATATATAGGTACTAAGTATATCTATATTATATAGATACATTATATAGGGTATAGAGATATAATGGTATAGTATGCAGATGCAGATAGATAAAAGAATGATATGGATGTAGTTGGTAGTATTTAGTAGTAGTTGACTGGGTTGACATGCCAGGCGATGCCATAAGGATAGAAATAGGATAGGTATGCCTTGTGTTGAGTATGCAATATCATTTAATAGTTATGTTGTGTGTATTTGAGTTGACTGAAGATGAGTGTGAGTGAAGGGAAGAATGATGAAGGCGGTGGCGATGGGGTTTGAGTGTCACAGTGGGATAGAGAGGCAGGGAAACCTGTTGTTCCAAGCCAAGAGTAAATACAGAGAATGAGTGTCGAGGAATCATCATTTCTACAGAAATGAGCAGGACAGGTCTTCCCTTCGGTTAATTGCTATCCTATCCATCCTCATATACCAATCTCATATATGGTGGCAATATTTTCTTCATCCTACGACGACCCAGACTCCACGGTGTGGATCTGTATATTAAAAATATGTGTATAGGTTTTGTTGGCTAATAACAATAAAGTTGGACGAGACATCTGTCCCGATAAGAAACTCAGATTATAGGGTTAAAAAAAGATTTTCCTTCCCAAATGTATAAATCAACTGAAGGGGGTTTCTCAGCATTTGAAAAAAATGTCACTCGCCATCCCACGTTCAACATCTAAAACCAACTCTCACATAGTACATACATTATTATGTAATATACTTATTATAATAAGACTCTCGCTCTACTAGCTATATACTCACTATTAATGTACATTATATTTACCTAGTAGTCAGTGCCTACTTACTTATTTAGTTACGGACTCTGTATGTCAGCATTTGTTTGTTATAAGACATAGATAGAGAGTCACATTACTACTACATCACAATCACAACTACATCGGACGACAAGGATCGCTCCATGAAAATATCTGAGGTGATGTCTTCTGATAATCTGAGCAATAAGAAACTTGTAATACAAATATATGGAATCCACAAAGATGAACTTCGTCTCATTCCGTTCTCATTCCAACTCTCGTAAAGTATTATGTCAAACCAATTCGATTTCTGGTCGATCAATCACTTTAGAATAAGACCGCACCTCTGCTGCAAGAGGTCGACAACATACTATAAAAAGATATGCGTCCACGGCACAGGCCACATGAACGGACCCATTGCCAACTCCTCAATACAGGTTACCTACTGTAGGGCTAACCATCTTCTCGGCTACCATCGATGTAGAACCTTAGCATCGAAGAAAGGGGTATCTCACAGCAAGTGTTAGTCGGAATTACCCAGTAACTCAAATACAAATTGCTTACCATTGCGTAATTCGGGCAGTTCTCCACCAGATGGATAGGTGTCATCCTCTGAACCAGAGGAGCAGACCCCCGCCTAGTGATGGTGTTTGCATGATTTGCAAGATAACAGTGACCTGTAACCATATGTGCCTGGAAGGACATTTTTTTCAGACTTTGGCAGTATTTGCTGAACCTTCTCCTAGGAGCGGGCTGAAAAACTTTAGCCTGCCGACAGTCATTCCTACTCTTCCATGACTTGGTATATTGTGCAAAAATTATATTGCCTAAAAGGTGCCACCTGCCACCTCTTTCACTAATTTATCAGTTTTTAGTTTCCTGTGATATCCCAGTATGGCTAGACACCCAGTGTAGGGTTGCCATTAGATTTGGCTATAGTTTGCGAATATTCAAGAACCAGAGTAGATTTTGCTATCCGCTCCTAATGCTTGAATGACACTCATTGAGTAGCTGTTGAAGTTTTAAGTAGAGCAGAAAAATATACAATTCGAATTTTGAAAACCGCGGGCACCTCACTCACTTTGCTATCTACTAGAGATAAATATGTCCTTTTTTGTCTCCCGAAATAGATCCGTTAGCTATTTGATATCTAGTAGTATGCGTATTTTAATACATTCCGAAGTAATGTAATGTATTTGTAGAAAATACCAAAAAGCACTTACCCTTCTCGTCTGTTCGAGAGTGAGTAAGTGCATTCTGACAATAGTGAATTCAATGGTTGGCTCATGCTCATCCTTTACTATCTTTATACCTGATCGTGTAGTATTCTTTACATAAAGATTCCTTCCCTACGATTAATACCTCTGGAATTCAACAGATAAATACATAAATCCATTTTGGAAACACAAGAAACTCATCGTTTATTGTTAATCCACTGTATTATTGGATATTGCATTCTATGGATAGGAAGTCGCCATTATTTCTCCACCTTTGTGCCTATGCACTTTGATTCCGATCTCTCACTCTAAACGGCTTTCCTGTGATTATGTTTGTGCTGGTTTGTCGCATAGCCCTGGCCTATTCCAGCAGAACGCATCTGTTTAAGTGCTATAGAAGGAATAATATCAATTGGATAGATTCACATTCAGATAAAGCCTATGACATATGGATCCTTTGCTAAGGAAAGGCAGGGCAAGCCAATTTAAGTTTCCTTTACTTGCCTTTCCCCTACTTATCCCTTATAATAATATTCCTTGTTATCTCGTCTAACGTACTTCACTTATATTTAGTCAGCTTTTTGAAGTGTACATACCGACGCAATGAAATGTCTCTATCTCTATCGGGACACATTATTGCTAGATTTCCGTCTGTCTCTCTCTGTCCGTCTGTAGGTGTGCTTAAAGTTAGTTGCACACATTCGTTTTCTCAAAAGGAGTGATCAGTGAAGTGAGCAAAGAGATCAAATTCCTCGTAATGACATTTCAACCCAATGCATGGTCTTAGAATGAATTATCTGGAAATGCAATGGCCACACTAAAAAACTTTAATCGGACTCACTGACTAAACCATTGGTACAATTTTAGAATCCCACAGTTCAGTGGGTATAGGTCCCTTCCTAATAGAATCTGTGAAGGATCGACCTAGAATTATTTTTAAGTCTTGATGTCTTTTTTAATTCTGTAATAGAGTTGCCTTTAGTATTCATAAGCCAACCCAGACTATTCTTAGATCCGGCAGTCACAAATAAAATTCAGCTATCGTTTCCTTCTTGCGTGCACTCAACTGTGCCTTACATATTTATCTACTTATGGGACCAAATCTTTCTGTCTCTTACTAATAATGTGAGTAATAACGCCTTATCTTCGCCAACTATCTCAAATCCGTTCGATTTGCTTCAACTCAACTAAATAGAGAGCTGACTTGGTCACTAAATAATAATGATACGTATAAACGTAACTTGATGGCTTTCATCTATTTAATACTTGTACCTAGTACATCCCAATGGCTCATTAACTTCCAAGCGGCTTCGCTTGGCACTTGGTCAGGTCACATTTTTTACTGCTATCAATCACTAATAACCCTCACAATCAACTCCGTAATTTCCCAACGAAAAACTTAATGCTTCAGTACATATATTATTATGCTTTCTCGATTGATATCTCTCTATTCCGTTCTTCCTGTGCTCCACGAATGTCATGCAATCCACACTCGAGCTACACAGACTGCCAGGTAATACAAGTAATACTCGTCTTCATTTTTGTTTGTTATTCCCTGATAATCTACAAGTCAAGTTTTATAGCAATTATGGTGCTACTGTTCTAACTAACCCTTTCAAATTCTGTATATTATCACAATGCTTTACGGACTTTCACAGACATTAATCCTGCAAACGTTGGCAGTCAACCATTCTTAATTGTGATTTACAAATAATCAAAAAACAAATCCTCTCACTTTGTTCTCAGAAATATCTAAACAACACAAGATAAATTGTAGTTGTTTATTGTAGCAAATAACTTGAGACAAAGCGCTGCACTTGCAGTAACGATGCACTCTACAGGCTATTCATTTAGCTGATATTTAAGCAAATATTTAACACAGTCGATAAAAAGATGATTTAGTATTTAGCCATACGCTATACATCATTAGTGCTATAAATTACCATAGAAAAGAAATAAATATATTGCTGACTAGTACTATCAAATGTATTAAATAAAGTTTCAATTTAATGTAATACAAATAGTTTTTTTCAATCAGATTTTTAAAATTGACACAAACTCATCTTGGGTACATGGCAGAGTATGATAACTCATTTGATTCCTGTCAAATCAAAAGAAATGTGCAGAAAGGAAAAACTGCTGAGAAATGGTAAATTATTACACTCATACCATATAGAATCCTTGTAATTAAAATGAAAAATTCACAAGCGTATGCTGAGACAGGTCAGTCAACATTCTATACTTCTTTGTATTGAATGAAGTTAGCATTGAATACTTTTCTCAGATTGAACCCTTGCAGAATTACTTTATTTGTCGATGTTGTAATATTATGTACATAGGATTCAGGTTGAGTTTAAATAACAAATAAATAATCTCCATTTAATGTATGGCACTAAGTAATACTCTTCCTATATAAATCTCTGATACGTAGTACTAAATAGATAGCAAAGGTTAGGTCTACGTTCATTCTAAATTGCAATCTCATTCAGAATTGTGGTTTATGTGATACGGTATGGTGGGAGAAAGAGTGTGTCTGTAATAGCGACTTATGTTTTAAAGCACGTAGAGTAATTCCAGTGTTAAAGAGGGTGTGTAACCGTTGGCACCTACTCCCTCTTATTCAATTTTCATATAAACTTGGCTCCACTACTGCTTAGTCTATAGAAACTGGACTTACTTAGACTCCACTGAGTTTTTCGTTCGGAATAAAGTTCAATAAATAGTAGTCTACTGTCTGTACTGACGTAGTTTACTAATATTATTGTGTAGTAAGTATGCAACAACGTCTGTACTTAGGTTATTTTATGTCTGTGTACTTCCACAAATATTATTAATATCAACAGAGAATATAACTCAGCCAGTAGTACATAGCATATTTATCCATGGCAGTAGCTTTACTTAACTTGTGCTCCAAGTTTAATAGCGATCAAGTAGACACACGTTGTGTGAGCAATAATCGTACGATTTCATTATTCCATCCGTCTGCGGAGATATAAGAGTATATTATATTTCATCGTAAAGCAAACAGGATTCTCGTGCCGTGTCTGTCTGTTGCCTCACAGTCAATACATTTATCTGCAAGGAATGCAACATAAAGTTGATTGCTCACTCTTCTGCTCGGCTATGCATCTCCTCCGTGTGAACATAAAATATCTGCAACGTTCCTCTATATCTCTGGTATTTATATGTATGTCTAAATGTTATGTAGTCACTGACTGATTGTTAAGACTTAATGTATTGATAGAGTGTTGCGTTACATGTTCCTTTTTCTGTTCCTCTGATGATAATGACTAATAGAGAAATGAATGACCATGTTTCTAAAAGAGTAGATACTTTTTTCAATGAATAGCAACTTATTTTATAACGCATACTCCACATATTTTTTAAATACCCTCATAGTATATCAACCACTATCTGTGTATTCATTGGGGAGGTTTACTATATGGACACAGAACACAAGGATATACTACAGAGTCTAAAGGATATATCTATTAGATATACCAATATAAAGTGGTTAGGGGTTAAAAAAGGGTGTAAAGTTTTATTTAACGTGGGCTGACGATAATGTGACGCTGAACGAGCGAGAAAGGGATAAAAATGGAAAGGCAGAGAATGGAATAATAGATTGTGCAACAAGTAAAGAAAGAAATTGACAAAGTGAGAACACGGAATGATTCACGTGTCAATGAAGAAAGCAGAAACGACGAGATGAAATCAATCGACAAGTGGAGAAACGTGGGCGACAGGATGACCCATCCGAAAATGCTCATCTATACCATTGCTGCTTGTTCTACACTCACTAAACAGATAATATTGTCTTCTTTACTATATATAAGTACGTGTATATACGCTTAATGCATTGCGTATTGTATGAAATGGTATTTGATTGAGAATAGTGAGGGAAGTCAATGTAGTCACCAACCAATGATACTTAGATGGATAAGGTGTAAGTGTTATTAGGTATACGGAGTAATAGAGAGTGCAGGAGTCAGTACAAAGTTTGTTTCCATTCTGTGTCTGTCTGGCTGTCTCTTCGGAGTTCTCATCCACATGCAGCCTCAGGTCCCACTCCCATTAAATTGACAATTGGAAAAGTGGACAGACAAAAAACGAGTGACACGACGACACGCGTCATCGCCTCACGACCTCCTAATACGACTCATTTGTTTGCCCGGCCTTTCTGGCCAATTCCTCCACCTCTCCCATCACGTCCTTTAGAATTCAATCTGTTCTGATAAAATGTCATGTACTTATTTATCTATCTGTCCATACTAAATAAGTAAACAACGTAAACACAAGAAACAATGCATTTATTTCATTCCCAATTCCTACAAGCCCATTGGATTTGTATTTCTAAAAGGATTCTGTAGGAATAATATGTTAGAAATGCATTTATGCATGGATGTATAGAAAGAATTTATTGCTTACGGATATCTCCATAAAACAAATGTATGTATAGATTCCAAGTTTTGTTTTATGTGTGGATCACAATAAAATCAGCTCAGGATCCTGACAATTATTCCAAGATGTAAAGGAGTATAAAGCGTAGAGTTGAGGAGAGGGAAGACGGGCCACCCGCGATTTCTCTTCTAAATAGAGGAAGGAAACACCAATACCGGTTTCCATCCACACATTTCATTCAAAACTCGTGATGAAATGTTATTCTGGTGCACTTTTAGGGATGTAGCCACAGAGATGTGGCCACAGAGATGCAAAAGAAGATTCAGTTCCAGAACAAAATAAGTATGATTGGTAAAGAAGTAAAGGAGCGTCATGAATCATCTGTGATTATTACTTATTTCAATCCCTCCAGTCAAACGGCTGTGGGCAGTCACACTTACTCAATCAACTATCTCAACCGACTCCAGACTCCAATTCAGCTTCATTAAGTCAGCACTCAATTGCACAACTATATAAATAGTAGAGGAGTGCGAAATCTTCTAACCAAATGAACACATTCCGTCAACAGTATTTAACCAAGATGAGCTATGCCAATTCAAACTACTACCACGGAATGGTATTGTATGCATAGCCTACGTATAAAAATAGAAGGAGTAAATGTGTCAGTGCATGTAAAGTAGAAATGCAAGTGCGGCTAAATAAACTGACCTTGTTCTATCACTCACCCATTCAAGTCTCTCATCTTCCCATATCCAGCTAAAATATATGCATTTTTTCTACTACTACACACAAACTACAGTTATCTACTCCCAGACTCTGCAAACTACTTTTACATATCATTTTCTACATATATGTCCCTTCACCACTCTAACCAACAGAGAATCCTAGTTTTTGTCACAACTAAGCTTTTGCTGCAGCATCTAGCGCTAAATACTCAAAGGATGATATTCGCCCACGCTATAAGCTCTCTCTCATTTGCTTAACCCTTTACACACATTACTACATTTTAACTCATCTAGCAGCAACACTCGTTTTACGACCTGTTATATACAATATTGATCTTACAGAACAAACTAAATTTGACAGCGAGTCTTTCCCATTGCCCCAGAATTAATTATTGGTATCGAATAAAGTTGCAAGTGCACACCAAAATTTATAATTTTAAGAATTTAAGCTTTGACTAACATGTCCAACCCAGAGTGGTTAGGTATATGGATAGCAATAAATGTAAGTTTAATGAACTGAAAATTTGTTTACATAATATGTGACAGTTAATAATTATAGGTTGGAATGTGTCTCCACTTGGTGGGATTGGCAAAGAGTGCTCAGGAAAAGGTTATCTAATGAGGTATTATTTTTGTGGCTATTTGTAAAAGTGTTAAGTATAGCGGGTGGATGGCCCGAATAATATTAGTGAGTGGTGGTGAGTGCATAAACAAACATGTGTAGCTCCTTGTTGGTCATTGTCAGGTATAGGAAGAGGCGTTTGAGATGGATGTTCCTGCCGTGTGACTGCTTTGGCTTACCTCTCCTCATCTGCAGACAACGAAAGAGCACACCACAGGTAGATTTGAAAGGTACTTTACTCATCCAGCCTGTCGGAATTTGAGGAAACGAACAAATCTAGCGGTCAAGAAGAAAATTTATAGGCGAAGTGGCATGAATAATCGAAATGAGATAAAGGCAGGGGCGAGCGACGGACAAGTCGAGGAGGATATAGAAGATCGTTTGCTTCTTTTGCTGGCTTTGCATTGCACAAGTCAAAAGAGTAAGAAAAGCTTTTATTGTATGCTTATGGTCTCCTAAGCTCAACATTGGCTAAACTCTATCCAGCTACAAAAGTTACTCTTCCTAATGTCCATATGCACACAAACAGCGTTTTAAATACGATCGTAGACAGAGGCTAGTAAATAAGTAAGTATAGATAGTTATTATTTAAGTTAAGTGTGTGCAGAGAGAGTATGTAGAGTAGGATACGTGTAAAAGACTGTTGGTGTATAGTAAGTGAGACGGACGGAGCAATCCACGGTGAATAGAATATGGTCATTGGTCTTTATAATGCATACAGAACAACAGACACATGGAGAATCCTTTTTATACGAAATAAATCAATGGGGATTTATTTTAAAAAAACGCAATCTGTATTGTTAATCAGTGGCGATAAATCTGTCAAATGGATGTTGGAATGCCGTACTTTTGTAAGCTGATACAGGCCAGGGAGATGCATCTGGAAGAAAGGATCCATGACAAGGGTCAACTCTGCGGGATGTCGCCTCGGATAAAAAATGCATCAGCCCAATCCTCCTACATTTTCCCACCTACCCCATGAACACCTTTGATAGCCCACCCTTCTGCCTTTCAGTTTTCTCCATTACCCTACATTTCCAACACTCTACATCACATATCCCAATCAATACCAATACTACTCCAATAACTATCACACATTTACTACTACTGCATTCAAACAAAAGAGGATATGTGCTCAACTGCTATTTCCATCATCATCACCATCACCCACTCTAAAATTTAATTCCTCGACTCACCTACGGCTTAGAAAATCTCTAGCAGTTAAATAATACCGTGACTTATAGGATACTGTGTATGGTGTCCGTAAATATTCCACAGGTAGAGCAATAAAATAGAATGGACAGATAACGTGGTGAGTTTTCTATGAGAAATCTGATTCCGATTGCTTTTGTATACATTAAGAGGCATGTGGGTACGGGTATTTATTTATTGCTTGTGCACATGTGATGCACAAGAAAACGGACATACCTCTTGAAGTAAGGACAGAGTTTGGGAGTTGATATTGATGGTGGTGCTCTGTACATAATGAAATTACTCTTCTCTATATACTGCATGGTAGATGTAATGTAGTATTGAGTATGGATGGACAATTGTATACTCAGTGCGGTTCGGACTTTTAATTTGGATTAGTAATAATGCAATGAACTATGATGGCTAAGGAACAGGGGAAATAGATAGTTGTTAGGTGAAAAGAATTGTAGTAGTGGACGTAGTCTTAAAGCCAGGGTAATTATGTAAGTATGTAAGAACAGCAAGAGATTATAATTCAGTGTAGTCTGAGTGAGGCTGTGTATGTGTTGAATGTTGGTGGATGGGTAGGTATGTGTAATAATAATTACTAATCTCCGCTGCTTGAGATCCTGAGAGAGCAGACAAGAGATAAGAAAAGAAAATGCGACGAAGATGGAAAAAAGGAGCGTTTATGTTTGGCAGTATGGAACCCATGCCCAGCTCTGTTCACTTGACTCGGATCAACATAATCATGATTCATGAATTATGCGCAAATGAATGTTGTCCAGTCCAGTAGCTTCTCAAGGCTTGACTCAAGTCAATTGCTCATTTCGTTTTTTGTTCCCTGGCTGATGGCATGTCCAGTTTACTAATCGCATTATTGCTCGCTCTGGTCGAAAACAAAGTATCAATGCCAATCATAGTCAGCTCATCCATGATCTATGGGACAAGCCAAAGCCTTGCCAGCGTCACCCAACCAACTCAACTCACACCACACAATATCCACAACAATAAAACAGTAAATGTCTCATCAGAATATCACACTCATAGATAATGCATGCCCATCTATATTACTTGACTCGTACATAAGTACTCAGACAGAATACCTGTGTACTCTTTAATCGTGGCTTACTATTATTTCACTTATTATCATCCTATTTCATGATCTTCTGTCTATCCACTCAATACTACCAACTACATATAATATTAGTACAATAGGGTATACTATATAGTATATTTTGAGAGGACATAATCATACTATACTTATATATGTAGCAGTAATATAGATATATAGTATGATATGGGTAGTGGTATGGGTGTTTGGTTTCCAAGAGTAGTTAATACCCTGCTGTATTGTATAATCGTCATGTAGATTTCATGTTCAAGTGCAACTAGCACATAGGAGAATACAAATGGCATTCTCATTTCTCACTCCAAATAATTCATTTGATAATAATACTTGATGTTGTTGCATAACTTCCATCTTTAGCCCCAAAATCATCATCCATTTCAGCGAGATCCCATTCCGCCTGCCCCTTGTCCTTTCTTTTTGCACCTTGCCACCTTAAGTACAAGAGTCTTTTAAGTAGCTCGTCGTATTACTTAAGAGAACATCTGTTACCTATCCTCATTCCATTGTCTCCAACTGACAACTGATGCCATTTTCCACTTGAGAACGAACACCCTAACTAACCTCTTCCACTTCACCAGACCACTGCACAGCTCGTCCTCACCATTCCCAACTTCTCCAACTAAATAACTGCGAAATCCAACTCTTTCCATAGATGATTCGCATACTTCCCTATACTCTCCTTATTATATCCTTAAATTATGTACTTTACTTAGCAGCAACTTACCAGTCAACCCAGTCTTGCTTTACGCATCGCATATCTCATATCTGCAATCATATACGGACTTCTCTAATGAGACACTCATCTTCACTCCCTCAATGTCAGTTCACTCTCTTTTCCATCACAATCCCACTGCTAAGATAAATAAACAAAAAGTATTTAGTTAATCATTCCAACAAAAAATCTCAATCAATATATTCATCAATTAAAGATTGCACTTATTTGTAAAATTATCATTAAATCCACCAATTGATTTATAATTCTTATTTATTTATAACTTTAATACATTGATGATTTTTTAATTGGTCTTATCACATTTTTGATTAGATTTATTATTAAGCAATACTATGTACGTCAATTCCATTACTATATAATTTTCTAGTAAATCGGGCAATAATTATGAGCAAACTAAAATAGCATTGGTTAAACTTCCACTCTTTTAATCCAACATTTAATTATCAATATAAATTTACACAGATATTTATATTGTATACTGGATCACACAAGTATAACCTCACAAATGACGATACCTACTGAACTATTTATCATACGCATCTAGATAGAATTTCCTAACCCAAATCTCTCATTTGCAAAGCCTTATCCTGCTAGACCACTTTAAAGTCATCAAATACAGTGACTTATCTCGAGTTACTGTCAACTGACCACATGCTCATTGGTTAGTTTTAACTTAGCTAGTGACTTCGTACAGCATATCATATTCAAATAGTGACTTCAATGAAATAAGTTCTTGAGTATATCCATTTGCTACCCAGTCGATTCAAACATTATGCTATGAAATTAAAAGTTCCGATAATACAGGAGACAGTTGTATCGCAAACAATCATTGTCATGTACTTAGC
The DNA here is from genome assembly GCA_019776445.1 of Tomocerus maximus. NCBI lineage: Eukaryota > Metazoa > Arthropoda > Collembola > Entomobryomorpha > Tomoceridae > Tomocerus > Tomocerus maximus. Next base: position 18,882 of record JABASH010002072.1, read on the forward strand.
TCAATTTAAAAAAGAACCTTCTGAGCAGTAGATATTTATATAAACATTAAATAACACTACTCGCAAATAAAAACGTCTAAGCTATGTTTGTGGATTTAGGTTTAATTTCAAAATATTAACAAAAAATTCGTGTATTTGGGGTTTGATGTCAGTTTGAATAGGGGATATATGCATGACAGATTACAATTATAAACCTTGATACAATCAGTAACGCAGGTTACAGGTTAAAGGATTGTAATTTTAAATATCCATATATACGCATACTATTCATGTAAATAGTTCAGGTGGACAAGAAAAATAAAGATCCAAATAATATGTACTATTCGCTACTTTTTACAGTAATTACCAAAGTAAGTACCGTAGTACAATGCAGTTAAGCAGTGGTTGGGGCTAAAGTATTTGTGTGGATTGAAGACGTTTAGGGTGTAAAGTAATGGCATTAAGAAAATGATTTTATAATTCAAAATTGATAGGTTTTGTGACGTGGAATAAAAGTAGGTAGTGAGTAAATAGTTGATAGATTAGGGGGAGGTTTAGTGGAGGACGTTATGGTAGTTTATTGAGCGTGCATAAAACTACTTTGAAGACAGAGCCAGACAATGGAGAAAAATCAACATAAATACGATAGTCAAGCTAATGGATGCGTGTGGTACATATAAAGTTGACGACTATATCCACATGAATATATAAATCAAATCGTAGAAGTAGTGAAGAAAAGAAAGGATTGAGTTTATGCCGTCATGGTACGATAGTTTCTCATAAGTCGATTCCCAAGAAGGATGTTACACAGGGCTGGTTTCAAGAAAAAATGACCTTCAAAATTTCGCATTCGAGTGTCAATTGATTGTTGTATTGTATTGTAGTATTGTGCTATTGTATTTCATGCTATTGTGCTCTGCTCGGGTGGTTTGGCTGTTGGAAGGAAAGGAAAAGGTGATGGCACGCTAAAAAACGGAGTTCGAGTTAAACCATCGATGATAGGTAATGATAAAATTAATATGGGAGTAGTGGTCCATGAATGTAAAACTCTGAGACGTGTAGCCTAATATGCTTTACATAGTTATTTTATAGCTCACTGTCTCTCGCCAGTCAAAACACGAACGGCGAAGGGAAACAGCCAATTCTCTAAACGATCAAGACTCCTACATTCATAATAATACTTAAAATGTACACAATATCGTATTGTATTTCATCCCATGGGTAGATAATACTTTTCAGACGGGATGTGTACATAGCATAATAAGATGTACTCACATAAGCATTGGCACCTCCTGCACTTACAAAATCCTCAGAACAGACATACGCCAACTAACCCTTTTATAGCTATTAAACTATTCCCACTAAAAATAATAAAGAGTAGACGATAACTGAAGAAAATGTAATGGATACTTTCTGGTTGGTTGTTGAAATTATTGGTAATTAAAAGTTTAAATGTACATGGTAAATAATATAATTGGGGATGAGAAATTGCACAAAGTGCACATATTGCATGCAGTATCATGTTTTATTAGCAAAACGCAGAAGAACACGCTAGATTTACGTCATTACGCCAGAGAAACGCATTTTCCCTGAGTGTTGATGTATATATTTAAGGGAACTTGTAATCTGGAGGAATCTTTATTTTTGTACAGTAGAGTTCTAAATGTTATTGATGTTGGAAGAGGAAGGAACAAGAGAGTCTCATTTCATCTAAGTGAGCAATAGAATAGATAGAGTGAAGAGAGCATTTGGAAGCTGACAGTATGATACAGGACGGATGGACATGAATTCGGATGAAGAAATCCCTTTGAAGCGGAGAAATGGACTAGAAAGGGCTGTAGGACATGTGAAAAGTGTGAAATCGATAGTCAAAATAGAGAGGAGTGTGAATAGTTGAGGGAGTATTAGCCCGTTTTCTTGGTTTACTACATAAACGTGTCTGATACAAGAGACGGGTAGAGTCGGACTAAGAAAAACTACGTCGAGAGTCTCTTCTGCCGCTTTGTTCTCTCTGTGATGTCATATTGGCGTATAAATACAAGAATTTGAGGACAATGTAGTTGTAGTTATTGTGTAGGTACTAACTCGTATCTGTGTCTGTCTGTGTGTGTGGAGGAGAATGATATTATGCATCGTATGTTTATGATATGAGCACATACATACATACAGAGGAGCACTGTAAGTGAATGAGAAGGCAAAGAATATACGCAAAAGGTTTTGGTTTGAAGAGTCTGAATGAATATTTTTTTCTCTTTTCATCTTTAGGGATGCATCAGTTGAGGCTGAGAAAATAAAAAAATTGATGTCAACCTATTTATCAGGATTATATAGTACAGTTGGAAAAAGTCCTGGATATGAGCCTTTGAAATAAAGACGAGTGAGTGAAGGAAGCGAGCTTAGGTATCTGAAATGCAAAGGGATACAGAATAAAAAATATAAAGAAATGGAAAAGGCAATATAATCCCTTTTTCCTTGCAGTGCTCAGTGTAAATGTGTGGTCGGATTTCAATATCTATATTGTCGTCATGAGACGAATAGGAATAAGGGAGTGAAAGAAAGTTTTGATAAATCATTATAATGCTGTCGTCGATTTGGAAGGATTTGTGATTTCCAGCTCACAGATCGACTCCCGCTCCACTCTTTTACATTTCTACTTGCATTACTTACTTATACTTATGTGCTAGAGATACTTCTCCATCACATCTTTATAGAGATATATTATTGCTACGAGGAGTAGTGAGTAGTGGGACTGGGAATGAAGAACCCACTCTTGGGCTGACTACCAATGAACAAACTCAACACGACGTAACGGCTTCTAAACACCAAATGCAATGTAATAATAGTGATACCTACTGCAAGATGCTCACGACGACGGCTCCTTTGCACTGTGCACTAGTTACTGCTTTACTGCCTACTTACATTATCTTATGTTGCTACGTCACGTTATTATCTAATGCTCCCGTTCTTCGGATATCCCTGTTGTGGTGAGACACTCTATACAATCCAACTCCAGTCAACAGTCACATCACACCACAGCCCATCACATCATTTATTCCCATATCCCTCGACTTATTATACACACACTCTATCTCACTCCTACACTTTTATCTGTATCTATGCATCACATTTTCACATTTATTGTCCATGCTTACTTTAGCTTAGCAAAATTATTTATTTGTAATCAATTCGCAAAATTATTTATTTGTAATCAGTTCGCAAATGAAAAT
>JABASH010002073.1:0-22084 GCA_019776445.1 Tomocerus maximus
GTAGTTTCTAGATCCGTTTTATTTAGCAGACACACACACAATCAGACAGTTAATTAATTGAAATTATGAAACTCGTCGTTTCATAAAAATGCCAAACTAGACAAACGCTAAAAGCACGCTTCTTCTCTCTCGCTTGACAGGCTTGTTCTGGTGCAATAATTTGATTTCACTCTTCTAATAGCTATCTAGGCCTAGGCGGTAATTGCAACATTCAAATTGAAATATCATATTTTAGTTTAACTTCTTAGTCTAAATACATAATAGTAGGTACACTACCTAACAGAATGCATTTTTAATATCCATGACATACGGACTGTAAAGTAAATACACTTTCTACAGTTTAGAATTTACATTTACTGTCTCTTTCACAGCGCTAATTCCATAAAAAACTTTCACCGAACTTTCATCAGTGCTTTCACCAGAGTTGCTTTGATCTAACTGTTAACACAGTTTTATTAGTACAGTGAAATACCCTTTGCCTGTCTACAATGCATCTATAGACGCGGTAAAAAATCTACACAAAGGAGCAGTATATAAGATTGCGTTCAAAAACATTTAATTGGAAAAGGCACTAGAAGAGGAGCGTGTTCAAAAGTTGTTTCTAGGATGTAAAGCTATTTAAAACCGTGTAAACCACCGTGTTACTCATTAAAATATTATTACACGCTCCAATACACACGCCAGTGAATTTTGTCTCTATATTAATGACCCGTAATCCAGTTAACAAGCACTCTTTGTATGTACGACTTAACTCTGTTGTGAGTTTGGGAACAGCAAACTTCCCATGATTTAAATATCATTAAAAGGGAACTGAAGGGAATGACGAAATACATACGTGTGATGCACACTAAATAAAACATGGGCAGAGAAGTAGATACATGTGGGGAAAGGTAAATCCCAAAATATGTAAGTGGTAATGATGTTCCGAGCGATTAATTAGAGTATGTATCAGCATCGTAGCACTCGATCGAGGTATCCATCTACTCCACCCTCCGATCCGACACTAAATCATTTAAGCACTTATAGTAAAATCGGGGGAATGTGAGATAGGAACTCGTGAAAATGGGTTTTCGAAACTCGCTATTTCTGGAAAATGTATGTATTATCATTATTGCTTGAGTGCGTAGTTGATTTTAGCATAGTATACATGAAATGATTGCATTTCTGGCAGTTTCTGATTATTTTCTGGGCTAGAAAAAGTTTTCCGAGTGCAGAGAAAAGGTATTTTGACATGGACATTAATAATTAATAAGTATTGAAAATCAAACTACATTTTGGGATTAATAATTAAGTCCGCGTGACTCCATTTGTTATTACAAGTCTAGCCTACTGAGAAATATATTAACTAATTCTAGTTTACACACGAAGGAATTCATGACCTGGTTTGTCAATAATAAATTATTAACCTGAAGCACAACTTCAAGTGCAGCATAAATTGGGAGTTTGCAAATATAAGTAGAAGGAGATTCATAATATATCCGTACAAACTGCAAAAATAAGTACGAATACAAGATTTGTGAGTCTAATTGTTGCATTCCTCATTTCTGTGACATGACAAGATAATTTAGCATTTGTTTTTCTGTGAAGAAATGTTTTATTAGTTGGCTTACTCGGCCCGTTTGCTGTGAAATAAAGATTCGGGAGATAGTGCATGCAGGTAGGTAAGTACGAACACTTTTCTATTCTGTAGAGGTTGAAGGAAGGTTGACTTTATATAGTTTTGGTTGGTTGACTCCATAAATAAGACAAAGTTTACACAAGTTGGCTTGCTCGGTGAACTTTGCATTTTGAGTTGATCTTGCGTGGGATGAATGTAAATGCAATGTGTTGTAGGGAGGATTACTCTCTAATGTAGTTACATCTCTCTCCATTCACTTTACCTCATTGTCACCTAATGCTCTCAAAAGCTCTTTTTGTTTCAAACACTTTGGCAAGGGAGGAAACATGACTTCAAGTATCCTGCATCTATTGTAATACCAAGTAATGGCAATTCTATGAAACCATTACTAGGATTCAACTATTTAGTTGGACGTAATAATGTATATAAACTGAAAAACACAAAACCTTTTATCAGAGATTATGAAAGCTTTTTGACTATTGTACTACATTACTAGACCCCTAGCTTTGTGTTTAAATTTCAAAACGCAGGCTCACTGAATTTCGCGAGATGCAAAATAAATATTTTGTAGTCTGTCTGTCCGTATGGAATAAAGAGAACGTAGGTTCATAGATTTTGCATTCCAATTTAAAAGTGGTCAAATAACATCTATATTGGAGACAAGTGACATAACTCACAGTTACAAAAGTACAGTTAATAATAGCAGTTAAGTATCTGGAATAGTCTATGAAAAACATAATTAGAGTCAGACCCATATTGTTTGGTAATATTTACATAGGTATAAACACGTACGTACGTATTTATTTAGGTACACGCTGCACTGTTATTCTTATATGTAGGTGCTGTGTTAGTTCTGGTGAGAGAAAGTACATAAGCGTAGGAAGTACTATACTTATGTATAGTTTGTTTAGTTTGTGTATTGAAGAGTTTGTGTATGGAAGAGTATGAGACAGAAGATTCTAAAAATAAAATGTCATTAAAAGTCACTTAGAATTCCCCGCTACCTCTAATAGCGTACCTAACTATCTATAATTATTTCCCTCTAGCATTGCATCATCCAGCCAAATTACATCGAAACGATTATAAACCGAAGCTTGTATGATAACCCATAAAATTATATAGTCAATAAATAAGTACTTCTTGGAAGTTATATTTACTACTGTAAATAGGCGAATATTTCATTGCCAATTTTTCTACCCTAAAATAGCATCCACATCCTCGATACCTATAAATCTAAACATGTTTTTACTTGCTGTACCCAGGATGTCAATATGTATAATCCCATCCATATAGATATCAACTTATAAATCTACAAATATATTTATATAGTATAGATTCGTAGTCTTATTTTATATCTATACGTAAATGAAGCTGTTACTCGTTCTATTTACCTTTAAATGCTAATGACATTAAGGAAGCTGTAAATAATTTGTAAATCCTGTAATGAATAAACCAATTACTACATCGTGAATTTACTGTAAATAAGTCTAAAGTGGTTACATGGTCGTATTACTAACAATACATAGATCTGAGGGATTTGAATAGTGTGAACATAGAAATGGTACGTATACATGTATGATTACACTGATTAAGGTTTTGACTTGTGACATTTTCATGGCAAGAATATATTTCCAGAGTAGGTATTAGTAGAAAATTGGAGATGTGGAATAATAGGAGTGCGTGGGTGTTGCTCTCTATATATTTTCCTTTAGGGACTAAATTGTGGACATACATAGGACGACGAGAGTACATAGTACCTAAGTAATACTTAAAAAGGCTAATGCTATAGCCAAAGTTAGTGTGGTGCATTGAAAATACATAACATTAGGAAGATCAAACGTAAGTAGGTCCAAGATAGACATGGATACTCTAAAGATATAGCGCATGCATTTATTTTATCAACTGTGTGTAATTTTTGTGCTGTGTGTGAATAAAGGCGGTGTGAGTGTTGTTTAAGTCAATGCACGTCTATAATGGACAGCTGAAGAGAAATGCGAGTGTATTGGGTTAGGTTATTTTACTTACTGTGTAATAGAGAGTGCCATACCAGAACCAGCCTCGGTTTGACTTCCCTTGACTTCTTTTGCGACATTAATGTCCTCTGGCTACCAGGACCAGCCAGCTCCGATATTATTAGTATAAGGTAAGGTGAAGGATACATTCATACTACCTACCTCCACTTCCAATCCAGTTTTATTGAAAGATTCGATAGTGTTCTTATAACAAGGCATAATATGATCACATAGCTTAAGTCATAGTGCAATGGCCAATCGCATTATACTTAAGACTGCCTTTCGATTTTCTCTTCGGGAACCCATAAATATCAAACGCTGTAATGTATAATATATAAACTCTTTCATAAGTGGAATGTTAGCAGACTGACAAGTAAGCAGCATGACTGACTTACTCTGTAATAAGTATGCTCCCCTTAGTCCCTCATTTTCCTTTGAAGGTTAACATGCCCATAGATATACTCTAACTGCTATAATAGAATCTTATATCTATAGATCTAACACACTGATTATGACATTTTGACCTTTTTTCCTATACCCATACTAATAGCTCCTGTCTAAAACCTAAACTCAAACGAAATGAGACGGACAAAATGAATCATTGACCAAATACATTTCTTTTTCTTCTTCCACTCCACAATAAACCAAGTTTTTCCCTTTTTCTTTTATACATTCTGTATCAACGAATGCATTCCTTGGTTATTTTAAACTCAAAACTGATGTTGCATTTAGTTTATACATTTGGGGAGTTTATACATGTACTAGTAACTTTGTACATCAATTTTATTTTGAAGTTCCGTGTAAGGCCCAATAAGACTTTTTATCGCAATGCAAACCACTTTTCTGAAAGATATTGAGGTGTAAAATTTGATACAAGTGCAAAGATGCCATAAAAATCTATTTTAAATTACCTACAATATCTGTGCGAAATGTCACATTTCAAAATTTTCGAGCTTAAAACTGTAGAAATTAATAATTACCTCCATTCAGTTTTCATATTTGAAAATGCTTAGCTTTCATCAAATTCCAAATTGTGCCAGAAAAGTGGTTTACATGACCATAAAAACTCCTTTAGAGAATTGATGCATAAACCTACTAGTACATATACTCCCCAAATGCATAAACTGACTGTAACAGAAATATTATATAAAATACAGTGTTTGTTTACTTTATTATAAACTTTTCAGGAGTGTTATAAGATGAAAGGAGCAGAAATTGAATGAGCTAAAAGGTCAATTGAGATGGTTGCAATATAATAAAATGGTTACATAAGACGTTCATTTTATGTCTTAGGCAGAAAGACGGTAGAACAAGATTTTAGAACAAGAGAAATCATTTTAACATTCACATAGCTTAAATAAGTAAAAGGAGAAAAGTGAAAGCTGGTCATTAAATTTCCTAACTAAATTAGGCTAACATGAGTTCATAATCGGATGAAAGTCTATTGGAAGAATAGGAAGAAATCATGGGGAATCACTGTAATGCTTTTCAGTGTATCGGTCTGGTCAATCTATTTATTTATACATTTAAAATAATCTGATATTTCAGTTCTGTGTTATGGTTATGATGGAAGGTGCAGTTAAAGTCCAACAAACTGACAAAAAAAGACATTTAGTACAATCATCCACAAATTCATGTCATTTTCTATTATGTAGTATTGTCCAGTATTGTCCAGCAGACAGACACTTATCAAATGTCGGGTCCCGTGAATAGAAGTGTGTTGACATTTGGCATTCATTAATTTGAGATTTTTTTGTTTAGTCCTCTGGACGTCTGCGGACAGTAAAAATAAACCACATCTACCCGTTCGTACCAATTAAGAATAAAAACGATCAACCGTATCAGTATCACTACCACAAAGTAGATGACATTTCATAATTCCCATTATTAGAGTTGCACAAGAAGAATCCTCAGAACCTACGAGAACTATTATTGAAATTTAATACGAAATGGCCATTACTATAATGATGTCTAGTATCGAATGTTAAAGCTCAGACTGCAAAAGGAAAAATCACAAAGCGATTCTATCAAAAAAAAGTTTTCTTTACTGGTGGGTGCTGGCGGTAAATATTTCGGAGGTAGAGTACATTTTGTAAGTTTCCTCTTCATCTGAAGATTCTTCCTGTATCATTGCCACTGCTTCAAAAGGTAGTAACTTGAGACTAAACTAAGGAAACATCGAGTACAGTATTTTATTTTAACAGACCAGCGATATAATGCTGGAAAGCTCCATAAATACTTGACCAGTAAAAACTGTAGTAAATCTTATACTAGTGGTGTATGAAGATTGAGTCTCTTTGTCAAGTCCGAAAAAATCCCATTGTACAATTCACTACCAATTATAGTGAACTTGCGGAGTGTAATTTTATCTATGTGTTATCGTCGTGCATTTAATAGTTAAATACAATAACATTTTGCTAAATTGCTAATTTCAAAGTAATTTCAAAGGAACTTTTAGCGCTGATCAGAACTGTATTGAGGGGAGTTTTGGGGGCTAAAGCATCTGCCCCCCGAAATCCAAGGAGTTTTCTTCTAAAAATACCAAAACATTTCTCGCTTATGTTAATTTTAGGGTATTTTTGGCTCATTTGCGACCACTAAAACCTAAAATTTTCCCGCTCCGCGAGAATATTCTAAATACTTCTTTAAAAGAAAATATCATGTCTCAGGACCCCCTCCCGAAACCGAGTCTAAATATAGTACTGGCGTTGACTGAAGAACTCAATGCAGTTTACCAGGGTCAAATTCTGTTTCAACCATGGGGAATTCAAAAATATGTTTGACTCTTTGTTCGTCATTTGAAGCACCACTTTCGAGAAAAGTCCTTTGTCGAACGGGGCTGGATGAACAAAACTAGGAAACATTAAATTGTACTATTTAAATACTTTCATTTCATGCTACCTGTTTTCGGAAGTACTATTTTCCATTATTGCTGATGAAATGATCAAGGGAAAGTGAAGGTAGATATTCAGAATCCACTTTGAACCTTGTGTATAAATATTGTGCATTCACAATTTAAAGGCAATTATGTTTGATGACTAAAAATCAATTTTATATGATCTTTTAGACAGAACGTAGAACGAATGATTGGAGTGTAAAATAACGGTAATTTATTACTCATCTATGTATTGAACTCTATAATGATGGGTAGAACAAAGCCTTTTCTAGGAAGAAATAAAGAGAAGTTTGTTGGAAAAGCGTATGATCATGACTTTATGCGAAGAGTATGTTATTGTACATGTGAAGCGTTAAATTAGAAAAACAAGTTTCTAAGTAAATTGATTTTGGTTTGACAGAATGTATATATCATATACCTATATATCATAATTGTTGTTTCTGATAATTTCAACTTCTCTAGTATTTTCCTCTTTGTCACTAATGTAATGTAGTACATTTCATATGCACCCCAACCTTCGTATTTATAGAAACTTGAATATAGTATGTGATTGTGAAATAAATTGAAAAGGTAGAACATGAGTTGAACATATACCGCTTTCTAAGTAGTCTTCTATTTGAGATTTAAAGTTTAAAAGGTAATATCAAGGCTCAACTCATGAAATAATACTGGGAATGCATAAAGTAACGCATCGTATGACTTTCACCAAACCAGGTTTTCTCAGGTGAAAGTCTTATATGAAATTTAGAAAGAGAAAGAGAGATCTCAAAAGAGAAATCTCATTTACCCGGAGAAAGCTATCTATACACTGTACATATACATAGTACTAATACAAAGTCTAGAAAATTGTAGTAAGGAAAGCAATTTTTTCAATACAGATTAACGTTCAAATCATCTTAACCTAGATTACATTAAATGATTTCTGAGGAGCTAAATAGTAGTAATCGAATTGTAGGTTTTTTGTAGGATTTGTAGAGTCCTATGCTAAAACTTAATTAGTAGTAAATATTAAAGATTTTGATAAAAATGAGAACAATAGATGAAGGGAAAGATGAGTTTGTATGACAAAAGCAATAGTAATAGAAAACTGGAAGAAAGTAAGAAGAAAGTCAAGTCAGTATAGGAAAGTTAAATGATTGTAAATATTTAAAGTATTTCTCTTCATATAATCATAAATTCATATATAAATCACACATCATTTATGACTGATCTAGTATTATTCAGTTTTGCTGATGCCTGGATTGTGAAATTAAAAACTTTGTAATTACTTTGATTAGGGAGAAAGTGATGAAAACTGTTCTGCCGGAGTTGACAGAGTCTCGATATAAAATCCGTTATTGTAGAGTGTAATAGGGAAGATGGGAGAAATAATAAGTTGTTGGTGATATTGAATTGTATTGAGTAGCAATAAATAGTGTCTGAGGAGGATAAGAGTAGTAGGGTATGGATAAAGGTGAAGATGTAGGAGATCTTTGTGATAGGATGTGTGTGGAGTAGTGGGTTAAGTTAGCGTCGGTTTAGGTAGGGCAATCTGTTTGTAAGAGGTAAGAGAGCACTGTTGAAATCGCATGTGCCGAATCCTCTTTCTCCAGACTCTGTGGAGTGTGAGTGTCGTAGTACGGATGGCCTAGGAGTGCAGGCAGAAGTGTAGGTGGTGCACTGGCGAGAGCATAGAGTTGGAGTGGAGTAAGCACGGGTAGAGTGCAAATAGAGCAGAAGTCGGTTGGTTGGCTCCTTTAGTCAGTCTGGCTGGCTCGGTGTTTCTCCTCTGCCGACAAGACGGGAAGAGAGCCGAACGGAATTTCTCTCTTTTTACGAGTCCCCGACCGGGACTCCAATGTCAGTCATAGAATACCCTTGGGCTCGACCGGTCTCACTGTCCTGTCCTCTTGTCCCTCTATTGTTTTTGTGTCCTGTGAATGAAACTCTTAAGACGAATCATAGCAAATAGGTAAGAACTAACGAATTCTTCTCTAATTCTTTCTCCTCATTTTTCTTACTAATACTCTCATTCCTTTCTACTGCTTTCTCCATGCATGTAATAACATTTCTAGATTTCTGATTTATCTTCTTATTCTGCTGCATATACTCTCAATTATTCATCCACGCTGCAAAGGTAAATATAAACAGCTATGCATCTTCCTACAATCCAAACTTCTTCCCCCACTTTAATAATTTACCTGAGAATCTACTTTCCGATATGCTCGTTATATAGGAATGCAGAGTACAAACATTTGCCGTACTGCGGTACTATCCTCTTTCTTCTCAATGCACATTAGTTGCATTACACATTCACAACTATAGGCAAACATCCACTTACTCTCGGGAAATTCTCTACCCAAAACCATTTTTCATTTTTACATTGCTCAGATTTAGAAAACCTACGCAATTAAAGAATACGCACACCGCATGGGAAAGTATTTTTAGGGCTTCCTTCCTCAACTCAATGGAGAAAGCTCATTTTCCTCGGTACCTATGCATTTTCTCAGCTATTCATGAATTATGACACTTTATCTTGTTACAACTACTTAGTCACGATTCTTCAGAATCATTATCTATTTATATAATCATAATATTACACTTAATTCTAGTCAATTTTATTATTATTTACTAAGTCAATGTGGTATGTTTGGAAATTCGGATTTCTAAAATCTCAACCGTTAATGCTTGAGCTGCTAATTTGTATACGTGTCTTTACTATTTTACTACAACCTATTTAATAGCAATGGTATTATTATTAACATTTCTATCTTATGCACTTGAATAAACATCTAGAGTACTTCGATTAGTTGATAAATGTTACAATTTCATGTAAGTTATGTAAGTGTGACACTTTCCTGGTAGTATTTGTTCTGAAAAAGGTTTGAGTCGTATATGCGAAGGAGGTTTTCACCATCAAACTACGTATAATCCTCGAATGTGTACCAGAATAATGATATCAACTTCATATCGAATGAAAGAGGATAATAGTGGAACTGCGTCGTATTTTGTTTGTTGAATTGACGTTATGGATCTTTAGACATCTTTAGTTACACAAGCAAAGATATAAATTATGGTAGTCTATTAATACCTTTCTCTACATGAAATATTCTCATCTAGATCTAAATACAGTTCTGTTCATATTTCAATTCTGTCATAAGTTAAGATACATTGTAAGGAGGTGGGCATAAATAGTTGTGAGAATAAACTGTGCAGAAATTGAAATATCCAAAGTTGAGTGCATTAATCATTGTATATGAATATATAATTGAAGTAGCACGTAAGAGTAGTCTGTTTCGTTTAATTCACAAGTTCACAAGTGCCTATGTATGTACTTATAAAATATACTTATGGTTACATCATGCATGGTTTTATGTGTATTCGGATAGGCACTTCACACGCGGGCACCACATGTATTCCGTATGGACGTATTTGTATATCCGTTCGGTTTTTTCTCCCCTGTGCACTATGCTCATCTAGCAATACACATGCTGAAGCATTTTGCTCATAGTCTCAGATATAGCAAGGGAAGCGGACTTTCGGATACACAAATACCTTTGGAGAGTAATTACTCATGATGCACTGTTGAAGTGGAAGTTTGTATTTCAATTGGCGGCTATCTATTTTAAGATTCCCTCGTAACTGTTTAACATGTTTCGTCTGTGTTAACAAGGATAAAAATAGAACTCCTTTGAAACCAGCGGCAGGCTAGTCGTCATGTTAGGAGCCAAACAAGTTATCACCAGATTTATCAACTTTATTTGTATTTACAGAAAAGCATCTTTTTGTCTATTATCTACCTACATTTAGTAAATCGAAATGATTATGACAGATTACCTATCACACAGATCACATGTAATCACTAATCACCGAATTACAGCGTATAAAATATTAGATACCTAATAAATGCTCACATACATAATCCTCAATTTTAACTGACCTCGTAGCAGAGAACTGGGCTTTTTTCAAAGTCACCACACAACTACATTTTACGAAAATGTTATTTCTGCAGTTAATTCATTTATTTAATTATTTTCTGAAGCATTTCTTAAACTTTGAGCCTCTTTTTAGGATTAAACTTATATTTTATGTTCATTAATGTTCATGTCAAAAGAGGCCTGTCAGATTGTCAAATATTTGACGGTATTTATAAACCTAGTTTTTAAGTATAAGTCAATATAATTTTTTATACAATATAATTATTAATTGTTACAGATTTAATTAGGTCTGAGAATCAATCTTTTCGTTAATTGTATTGTGTCAAGATAAGATACAGTCGTGTAGTATGGATCGGTGAGAGTTTGTTTAAGATCATTGTATCGAATATAAATAGGCATGAACGTTTAATCGTTTTCAGCGAGCTTTGCCTAAGCCTGTGAGAATATTATTTGTAAAGTCAAAACAAAGCGAGCTATTTTGGGTGACTAAGATTGACCTGCCCTATTTGCATTTGGTTCTAGAAGTTAATTTTAGTTAACTAATTTTACCCCTATAGGAGTTAGTGCTCTGTAATAGCACCGAAGAATAAACAGTGTTACACTTGGGAGATAGGGAGCTATAGACACGTAGTACATAAAATAGCCAGGAATTCTGCCGCATAGCGTGAATGAAATAACTCCCCAGAAATAAATAGCTCTCCTATTTAACTTGAACAATCTACTATTCAGAAATAAACTCGTGTGAGGTCTGTCACCAACAATAAGTTGCTTATTTGCATGCATGTAAGTATACATTATGTAGTAGGAGCCACCGCACATTGAATGCTAATAGTCTTTCTTTGTGCCACTGTTTAGTGTCGCACCCAAATGAAGGAGACAAGAAGCGACCAGAGCAAATCAGAGCACATCCATATTAATGTAATGCTATAAATTGTTAGGTTACGCTCAGACTAATTTAAAATACGTTGATAGGACCTTGTGCACAGAAATATATGACAGTCACTTTGCTTATCGCTGAGAAAATACAAATGCTAAGTAATCTTGACAACTTTTATATATAGTAATTGCTCTAGGCGTTTGTACACATGTTACTCGTTTCAAACAACTACCTATTTTGCATTATGTTTATTGTAGTTAGTTTAGAGTGGTTTTTGCAATAACTCACTAACCTATAAGCGCCACACTGAGGTTAAGTGCTCTTATTGCTATAATAATCACAGAAATCACGTTGTGGTGGCTCCGAAACATACAGGTAGGATATTTATACATATCGACTATAGTCTAACCAAAGTCGACATACTTATATTGCGGATATAACAATATTTGCAATGTTTTCCTTAAGTTTGGCAAGTGTGCGAGAGTACGCTAAGGAGTGTTGTTTATGAGAGCGTATATTAGTATATTAGTATTACAAGTGACACATTAGCAAATACGCACTCGCGACAATTCGAGCTGAAAGCTGTTATCTCCTCTCTGACAGACAGTTTATGTCAACTGAATTTAACAAGACTTATACATTTCACAAAATGCATAGATGGATCGTCGGAGAAAGGAAAATTAAGCGGGCCCCGTCTTTTGACTCGACTTGATTTCAGTTGAAAGAGTTCCTTTTGACAACACGACATTTGCTTGCGGTTATGCTATTTAACTTTGGTTGTAGCCAAACCTACAGCAGCTAAAGATATAGGGATGAAAAACTAAATTTACTAAGGAAAGGCGACAGATATATTGCTAAATTTAGAGCACCACAATACAGCAGAACAAAAGTGAAGCAAACCTCTACGGAGTTACTAAATACATCAGAAGCGGCACAGGATATGTACTTTATTATCGAACGAAAATGTGTAAAAATATACTTCCACCACTTTAACTCAACCACAAAAACGTTATATTTGTGTATCGTAAAGCTAAAACGGTAAAAATCAACCGAGCAGCTAAATAAGAGCGGAGGAAAATCTATTGGACGAGTGGTTATTGGAAGGACAACTTTATTTTTGGATCGGATGTAATTGTGTGCCACTCGTGTGCACAGCCAAACTAAAAACAAAAATGATATTATATATAGATGTAGCGTGTAATGCAGAGATGGATACAGCTAGAAGTACGCAGCAGAATGCCAGTAGACTCTTGGGAATCCTGCAATAAAACTAACTATTCGATTACTTTCTCGCCAAAAACGAAAATTGTTTCAGTTTAACTACCTTTTAGGAAGGTTAAGTCTAATTTAGATTGTTTGATTGTCATACTCAAAGAATGCTATACTTTCTGCCAACTTAAGTGGTTAGGAACTAGAGTCATCTACAAACTTACTTGATTTAAGGACACCTAGGTAGCTAAAAAAACTGAGAGCACTTTGACTTGTTTGGTAAACGGGGAATATTAATAGACTTAGCGAATGTAATTAGACACTCCTGATAGATCTGTGTATAATGTTCCTTTTTTGGAGTATCGGGTGGATATATGCACGCGTTGAACGTAATGACGACTGGAGGCCATAAATAGTTGCGTAGACCGAATAAGTACTTATAGCTAGGAACACTTTAATTGAAATAATGTTATTAGTGTTTTGAGATTTTCCTTCTAATGTTATTTGCACTTGCTGGGAGTGAAAAGTGTGTATTACGTTCCAACGTACATAGTTGTACAAGAAGAAAACAAATTAATTTGCTTTTGAACTTTTTCTTTGTTTCACAGCAGTCTCACAGTAAATTAAAAGGTAGAAGCATGCCTATCAGGCTTAAGTTAACGATTCGATGCAAGGATTTTTCTTTAAGACCATGCTATAAGGGAAATTAATAGCGACATGGGGAATCTGAAGAATTGGGAGTCGACATACAGAGCAGTGATTCTAATTTGTAATAATGGTGGAGCAGGAATGTTTGGAGACGTGTGGCCATTCCTCTACTCATTGTTAGCCTCTACATATGCATGCACTATCTTTGATGAGCAAATTAATTAATACACTGTGACAAATTACTCCTACCTATTACATAAAGTCAATTAGAGTGTCTCATTGTCAGCTGGCTGTTAGAAGTTATCATTAGTCTTGCCGAGGATTAATATTGCTGGAGAAGTCCATAGATTGACATCTAAGAGACATAATACCTTGTTTGCATTTACATGTCTATCGTACTGCGTATACGTGTAACAAAGCAATAAATCCATTGCGAAAAAAATAATTGTGTGCGCGCCGTTCGTTACGTAACACCCGTCTGTTTGCCATGTATTTTTATTTGATGCAAGTTTATTCCGATTAAATTAGCTAGATGGGAATTGTCGGGAAAATGATAGGAGCGTAGTTAAAGTTAATTACATGGGCTATCGTATATCCCAGTGTCAATTAACCATATTAGACTATTTAACTTAAAGACTATTGTGTACACTAGAATGGCTAAATGGACTCCTTTTGAAGGCTAAGGAACAATGCACACGCCAAGTCACGCATTAACGTATTTTGTAGCAACAAAAATAAACTTTAATGTATCTATCTTTAGCACACACACGTTCCTTTCGTGTCCAGCCCTACCTATCTGACAATTGGAACTTTCAAACATGAAAAACGTTTATTGCATTGCATCTCCCCAGAAAACCTAGGACAATATATTATCCAGGAATATACTGACTACTATTATTGTTACATTGTCAGCTCGTTATTTGCTGGCAATAAATATGTAGGCCCTCCAGAAATAGTCTTCTTAATTTAGTGCTTGACAGCTTATTATTGTTGTTTAGCCTTAGCCATCTATTTATAACTTGTCAATGTATTGTACGACTGGGGCCATGAATAGGTCTTGCCATGTAAACATAATAGTCTCATTTTCATAACATTTACCCCGACACTCTATTTGGATACC
The DNA here is from genome assembly GCA_019776445.1 of Tomocerus maximus. Lineage (NCBI taxonomy): Eukaryota > Metazoa > Arthropoda > Collembola > Entomobryomorpha > Tomoceridae > Tomocerus > Tomocerus maximus. The sequence goes on from JABASH010002073.1 coordinate 14,298, forward strand.
CAATTGTGTACTTGCACTCTAAGCCTAATAATCATCATAATATCTACTTAAGATAAATATAAATTGCCACGTCCATGTCGACTAAATAGGTCGACGGTCGACGTACTTTGGAAAGTGATGACAAATAATGACAATTCTATTAGTACTATGTCATTACGAAGTGTGTGTTTCAATTTTAGAATGCTCCAGCGTGTATCATCCTCTTAGTCATTTTTCCAGTTTCCTCAGAGTTGATCTCCGTAGAATTCATCCGACCATTTCCTGCATAATTTAATTGTTAAGTTGTGTATAGATTCTTTAGAATTGAATTGCAAGCTCCAAAAACTACTAAAACTGAATTTATTGTGTGTGAAGTGTTTTGTTCTGATGGGTGTTTTTGTGTTTTTGAATTGTGCAGTCGGTGGGTGAGCGAGCGGAGACGGAGAGCGCGATGTTAGTGGCGATACCGGAGGCGCCTGAAACGAGCGCGTCCACCTCGGTGGTCACTACCGCCTCTGCAGGCAGTGTGAGTAGTGGCTCTATCCGGGTATCAGTAATTCCTGGACACCATGACGCGAAAAGTCCAATCGGATGTCCTCCTCCTCCCCCTCCTTCAGGTGGTCACATTCAAACGGCTGTGCCGTCGAGAATTATTCCTTCCAATGCTTCGCTTCATTCCAAATTTCAAGGTTAGTACTTTTTCTCCATAACGTCCATCGTTTGGCGGGTTTATCATAAATATGTACATAAGTATGCACTTAACTCATTGCGATTGGCACTGATAAGGATACATTTATATAACTTTCCGTACTTTAGCTAAACGAATTCCCAGAACTCTGAGTAACATACTCATGGTACTCACAATACTCAAAGTAGTACGCGTGTACACTCATAATGTGTACACTATTATATTGCTAACCACTGGAATTGCTGCATGTACAGCTCTGTTTTGTTAAATAGTCTACACATTACATATCATAATTAATTATGATAATGTATTATCTTCTGCAAAGTTGAGCATTTTCGTATCACTTTGTAAAATTGATATCTGGGAAATCTTGGTTACAACTTTGACATTGTTGGAATGTCTTAACTATCATTATACAGAATTTTGGTGTGTCAATACGGCAGAAAAACGGGTTTCTCAGAAAATAATTAAGTACACATTATCCATACGGAATTTGCATAATGTTGTGACATTTGGGGTAATATTAGCTTAGCATTATATTTAGGTTGGAGTGAGTCAATAATGAGTTTCATTCATGAAATGAAAATGGTTTGGGACGGTGTGCTTAGAATTTGGTACTATCTATGTAGCTGGCAGCACAGCTCGCATAACTTGAGTGCACCAAGAGAATAAAATCGCGAATGTGCACCGATAATAATATAATATATCTGGGATATATGATATAGGCAATTCTTAGAAGACATAATTCGTGGAACATTACTTTGCATTAGTTTCATTACCGTCTTTGAATTGCCATTCATAAAATTGGTCCGACTGAGTCACAATGAAATGTCTGTTGATGTGTGTGTATGTTGGGAAGTGGTGGAGACAAGGGAGCGTATTTAGTACTGCGGTGGAGGAATTAAAGAAAGTAGATTTAGCATATTTACCTATTCGTATAGGTTAGTTTATGTTGAAGAAAACGTCTTGTTTGTGTTCTTTGCTTTTCTATTTTAATAGTTGTGATGTGACGTAATGAAAAGTTGTGTACGTGCGAAAGTTGCCACCATGCCCGGTTCAGTACATTGAGTAAGTAGTATAGTGGTGTCTTGTCGGATGTCGTGTAATGTAAATTCTCTCGTGTTATGTTTGTTGATAAGGAAATCTATTCTTAGGCTCCTGTGATAAACAGCAGCTCTGTTGGCCAACGAGACTCACATTTCAATTCAGTATCCTAGGACTGGGAAGAAAGTTCTTACAATTATTTATCTCCTGTGGATCTCTGCAATAATGCCGAATAATAAACCCTGTGTTGAGGTTTTCAGTGCATAAACTCATTCAAAGATTTCTCTATGACAAACATCAAGTAGCATCCGACATTTCTTCAGGTACACTTTTATAATCAAGTCGATTCATAAGAAGTTTGGGGAACAGAGAGTTTTATCAATGAGATGAAAGGCAGAATTGAATGGGGAGATAAAAAAATGGTATGAGCTGGTTGATTGGACGTTTTCTTTGCTTTTCTCTATTCTTAATTGACTTGTTGGATAAAGATCCGGTGGGAAAAGAAACAGTTAGCAGAATGCATACCTTGAAGGCAGGAATAATAGGACGCAAATTATTCACACAAGATGAACTCAATTATGAACACTAGGAGTCTCATTTTCAACTCATCTCATCTATTCTCATGTCAATTGGAGAACGGCCAGCTCCAGCTGCGCTAAATGACGCTCTCAAGAACATTGTGACGTGATTTCCACTTTATTTTTGGGACTCCCGTAAATTATCGACGATCCGCTTCAACTCTGCTCAACAGCCGAATCTACAGTCTCCATTTATACTTTATCCCTATTTTTCATGTCTTCACCAAAAATACCGAATAAGAAAACAACACTTAGCCAGACAACAAACTTTATTCAATGAATCATAGAGTCACAGCTTACAAAATGGCTTCGAAAAATAGCTCCGAGGTTAATCTGTCAATCAAATTCGAATAAGATTCTTGTATCTTCGCCATTATCATCATTTTGAATATAGAGTTGAAAATATCTTAATTGTTCCCCTCTGATAATTATTACCTTGATAGCTAAAAATGGAATCTAAATGAATTCAGATTGCGAATGTATATTTTAACTTTAACCGATTACATTTTGCGGAAAATATAACAGCCTGCGTGTGTTCAGAGTTTTGCGGATAATTTTAGGAATCCTAAGCGAAGAGCTCGGGGGTGAATTGAAGCAAGTTTTGACGAGGATATATTTAACAACATTGAAAGGGATTACCTGGTGCTTACTTTTAGGTAGAAATTACTAATAACCTTTTTTTAGAATGTTCAATTCTATTGGCCAAATATCAGATAAAAGCTTTGCGGAGATAACTTTTTAGATCGACTCTTACGGGGAAATATAAATTAAATGTTTTATTCAGTTGATTATTGACAGACGAACAGCATCGCCACCAAAATGGATATAAGTGTAGCGATTGGTAATGCTAGTGGATTTCCACTGATGAAAGTTTCAGTATCCGTGATGTTATTTTCAGTCGCCGTTTCGTAACCAAAATATTTGGCAAAAGACTTATTGTTGCAGTTGTCCACGTCGCATTTGCAGGAGTCCTGGTCTACATCTTCAGTGCATAAGTCACTCGGCAAATTAGCCGCAACTTCACAACCTCGAGTGAGAGTAATAGATATATTTTCTTCATCTCGGACCATTCTGATAAAGCAACTGTAGCCACCGCTCGATGGACACGGTTTCCCAATATTATGTCCGAATGTACAGGCTATTATCTCCCATTTTGGCCTACTGGTCTCCTTTGATGAGGCATTGAGAAAGCATTGTGTACAGTTAGAAACGGCGCCTTCTGAAACAAAACAGACAAACATTATCTTATCGCAGAACTTCTACAATTAATTAGATCTATGCTTACCGACACTGATTCCAGGAAACGTTACACCCAAAAGTATTAATTTGACGAAATAGGTTAGTAACTTCATCAGGAAGTAGAGCGATCTCTTAAAATATACCAAAATGAATCAACGCTTCTCTTGTTCAGTACCTAATACCATTGCTTACTAATTTATGCATAAAAGCCAACATAAAAGCAATATGCAAAATATATAGGAAACACCAGGAAACACTTGAAAAATGCAGAGAGCCTATTAGGCAGTGCTAATCGTTAGGTTTGCGAATTGTTACAAAGGAGTATCACATTTGTTTCAATAATGTAACTATCGAAACTTCTATCAGGCTTTTAATATTAGACATAGCTAGGATTCAAATTCTAAAAGGTCTAAAAATAATTTTGACTTCTGCCAGTTACGTTTACAAAATAGCGGTCAAATCGACATTGACCTTAGAAAGCTAACCAATAGCTTTGTATGCTTCAACTACTCGATAGCCTACAAGGGCTATTTTGATTATAAAATCCCAAAAAAAGTTTATTTGCAATTTTACCGATAGTAGAAACGTATAAAAATCAAACTAAGCATCAGTGTAGTGGAATATTGAGTGGATATGTACCGTTTACTGGAAATGCACGTATATCAGTTACACAAGACATCAACGCATATTTATAAGACATTGCCAGCATAGTTTAAGAATCCCAGCTTGGCGTCTTCTTCTCCTTATGTACGTCAAATGTGACCCAGGTTAGGTATGTTAAGTACATGATTGCGTAAGATGAGCTTACTGCGACAACCTATAAACGGTTCGTCTTTAGAGATGTAGTCATAGAAAAAATTTGTCGGTCTCGGTATAACCTGCTCTGCATCTGCACAAAGAGAGAAAAGCCCCATTAATCTCTTTGCTTTGCTGAGATTCTTATCCTCATTTATTTATGTAAAGATTTAAGTGCTTTCCATGCAAACTGATCATGAACGTGATCCTGAAGTTAAATCAGAATCTCTACTCAGAGGAATATTCTGACTATCTATGTGTCCATGCTCCTCTAAAGATATATGAATGTCCTTGGTATTGGATTACTGATGACACGCATTAAAAATTCTATCCAAAAGTATTTAGGTACATTATGTAGAATATTTAATTCTGAAAATATTTAATTCCGTCCCACTCTGCTATGCAAAGTAGTTAGATTAACTGTGCCTACCATGGGAAATGGGTACGCAGCTAAAAGCCATTAGAGAATATCATGCATACCTATGGTGTTAGTTCATAATGATGTATTTGCCAATACTGGGATTGTAGACAGGTACATATTAACATTATGCACGCATCTATCTAAATAAACAATGAACAACAGTCGCTTACATCTTTGGATTATGCAAACTGTCTGTGTAAGTCAAGTCACATTCCTAGACTCGCGTTTTATGCTCGCAATAAATTACGGGCTGAGATGTAAAAACTTTTACACTATCACTGTTAACATCATACTCAACTGGGAAATGGCTTTCGAATTGCAGTGGCAGTGCAATGCAATAGGTTCCGCTATGACTCCGAACTATGCATTACCCTTTTCAAAAAATGGGGTCGACTGCTAAGGTCCCTCTTTTATTTCCAGTGGGCTGTCCTCCTTCTTTCTATAGCACTTCTGCACAAAGTGCATCTTTAACAGAGAGAGTCACTACCATTTTATTGTTTCTCCGATCGCTACTCCTGCAAAAAGAGTACAATAGACAATTAAACAGAAACATCAGTTCAAAATGTTGAGACTATTTAAAATGTGTGGAAATGAGTAGGCCCTCTGATTGTTTTTTAGACGAACAGCTTGACTCGTGACATTAATTTCTATCGGACCATTACGCTACAGCACACATAATACTTACTTACTCCACATAGCTACTTAAGACTGTAAAAAATAATTCGTATCATGAAAATTAAGCTGGATTGCTTTACAACCCACAAGAAAGGTCAGAGTCAACACTCACTTTACCTACATACTAAGTGCACAGTACAAGTTGCATATGCATCATCTATTTTATCAATTCACATAAGTATACACTACTATTCACTCAGTTATGATTACATTTTATAATTTGCATTCATTTTGCAAATATCATGATACCTAAATATTTTAAGAAAACGACTATGGTATAGGTATAGGTTTGTGTCCTAATTTTTGGAGATTGCAACTTAAGAAAAATTGGGAGCAAAATATAGCTAGTAGTATTGTCTGTAGTGCTTCCAGGTGTTCCTTCCAACCACGATCACTGAAAAACTACTATCATTGATTGATTCCTGAACAATTTCATTGAGAGAATTTTATTTATTGACATTGTCAAATATCGATCTATGGTATACACCAAAATATTAATGAATCAATCGGACTGTAAGAAGTATATCATGAGAAGCTTTAGCATTTTTGTGCTACATGTCATGAATGAAAACTAGGCAATTTTGTTTCATGTAAATGCGGTGTAATCATCATTAAATATAGAAGACATTTTCAGTGAGCTACGTAAGCGCTTATAATAACAATTCAATCCTATAATGCATTATTTGAAGTTTTATGCAGAAGTGCAGACATCGCAACATTCAAAATGTAATTTTTCTGACATTTTACACTTTAGACTTCAAGTATCAAAAAACTTTATTAAAATTATCGATTTAGCAGGTATCCTCTATTTGTAACATATTACATTGCTTTTGCTACGCTTACCACTAAACCACTTCAATATTACTTAAATGCAAATGTTTTGAAATATGTTTATGTGTATTGCGTAGTCCTATAAGAAGACACTTTTAAGGTACGCAGTGGAATTATTGCTTTTGCTTATCACCCCCTTTTAATCTCCCGTATTATACGATTATAATTAAGAGTGTCTAGAGTCTAGAGTGTCAACATTGCAATGTAATTTGCTACAACTGTGTAGCTACTCAACCTGGGATTGAATTATTGTAAATTGAATAATGGCAGTCAGTGTCTGTACAAGTAGATCACGTTGAATGATGTCTGCTTGAATTAACCTTCTGTTGGTAGTAAATGTTACAATTTACGTACTAATATCTTCTTGGGAAACGAAATTGTATGTGACTTTAGAAATTACATTTGTTGTTAATGGTTAGTTTCCTGTGCTAACGCTTTCTGTTAGAATTACTACAGACCTGGTTTCACTGAAAACTTTTGAAAACCTACCTACCAAAGTTGTTTATGATTGATATGACAAAAATCGAATCTGACGATGATAAAATGTTTACTACCCTTGCAAAATCCAGGATAGGATAAGCAAGGAAACCAAGGTCATTCCAAATCTATCTTTTATAGTAATTCATCTTTGAATGTATTTCCAGCAGTCATATTTTGAAGATGGTTGCAGATTTTGACTCAGCCGGGAAAATTTGCTGAGATAAAATCTTATGTCCCGGATTTACAATTTATACTCAGAGAAAGGGGGAAAAGTTTTACCAGAATGTCACTATTCATCATTCTACGTTTGGCAGAATGGAAAGAAATGTTCTTCCTTACAATAGCCACGTACATTTTTGCCAATATAAGTAGGCACATTTTGAAAGTAGTAATGTAAGTAAGTATATGACAGAATGTGTCTAGCAGACAGAAGATAAGCAAAGTATAAGCGTATACTTTTGCATTACCAGTTATTGTTATTACTAACTGTATATTACACAATTGTGTTCATATGAGACGAAAGATCCGACGTACAGATAATGTCATTCTATCTTGCGGTAGTACACAATGCTCAGGACAACCCCAAGATTTTAACTTATTTACGACTCAGAATTGAAGTTTATTGGTTGGATCAACTGTGGCCCCTGTAATTGTGTGTAGGGCAGATATTGTCCTTATTATACAGTTATAAATTATAGCAGCTTTTACTTACATATCCAACTCTGAACTTTCTGTTGTATTTATTGTATTTTCAGACAAACATACACATGAAGACGGCATTAAAAATGCTTCAGTTTCAATTCTAAGCGAAAACTCATATGCATGCATTTTTTTCGAAACTTTTTCACTTAATTTATGCCATCTATAGTTTTTGAAGTAGAAAACGCTGGTTAAACGAGATGATCATTTATTATTCATGGTGCCTCGCTCACTACTGTCCATTGATATAAACGTTGCTTCTTGATTGGTATAAATCATTCGTTAGGGAAATATGGAAGTGGTGGATGACCTTCGAAATAAGTGACATTGAAGGGCGGGGACAACGAACCTGGCGATA
>JABASH010002074.1:0-22083 GCA_019776445.1 Tomocerus maximus
ATATTCCTTCATCCTTTGCCTTATTAAACTTACCCAAAATGTACATCATGGTGAAGCAGTTATCGAAAGCCATTCCTGTGATGAATCGGAAAACCATGAACAGATAGAAGTTAGTGGTAGCTACACTCAGGGCTCCTCCGATGGCTCCAAGAAGATTTGCAATCACCAAAGCCGGGACCCTGCCGATACTTTATGCAATACGGGAAGCAAATAATTATAAAACCCTTGAACCACATTTATCAAAGTTCATTTCTAATATAAAATTACGTGTCAGCTATGTATCCAATGATGAATCCTCCGACGATGGCCCCGACGAAGAAAATGGCCTGTGACATCGATACATACAAATCCGCGTTGCACCACCAACCCCCCTAAAATTTTCTTTGTGTTACTCTTTGACTTATAAAATTACAATGAGCGAAGCATTTCAAATGAAATAACACCTCCGTAACAATTGTGTCGTAAGGAGTTCCACTGTTTATTCGATCCCAGTCAATGAATGAACATCTTCGAACCGGACATGGTCCTCCACTTGAACGGACAGTGTTTGCTAAAACGGAAACATTTTCTCGAAATGTAATGTTTACTCCGCCTGCAGGACAAGTCTCTTTATTACACCCCGGACCCCGTGAAGATAGCAAACCCGTATTTCCTCCTACTGTCGGCTTTGTTGATGTGGAAGTATCCTGGGTTTTAACTGTAGTGACCGTTGGTGGAAGAGTTGTCGTTGTCACTGCGGGTATCGTCGTCCCGGGAGTTGTGGTTCTTACTCTGCTATACTGCGGTTGGGTTACTCTAGTCGCGAAACCATATGCACGCTTAGGCCTTCGGGTGTTGGTGTCAGTGGCATTCAAAAAGCATGGAGCCGCCGCTGAACAGCTAAATGTGTAAAATTATCATGCGTTTCAGAACAATTTACTGAAATAAAGTCAAGAATGTAAAGTTATGATTGATTTTTGTAGTTTTTCCAATGTAAATACTGACTTTGTAAATGCCCAGCTCCTGGCGGCCAGTGATTCTATATAACCGGAATCTATCTCATTGAAGTTGCAAGGATCAAAACCTCTAGGTCCAAAGGGAATGGACAAGTTTCGGCTAAAAATATATAAAAGCTATTGGAAACACGGAGTAAATGATTCCAATCTTTTTGTTATTCATATAGGACTAACCGAACAGTGTGATTGATGTTTCCAAATCCAATAGCACATTTGTAATGATCTTGACACCAATAGACACTGGGGTAAAGAGTGAGAAATAATTGCCCGAATAGAGTGAAAGTTACAAACATACAAAACGGAGCTTGAAAAATAAATAAAATCTTCTGATAGAGACCGAATTCTCCGACATGATACAGCATTAAATCAAAATCTAACATTTTCTTCGATTTCTTCAGCTACTTATGAGATGTGATAGTATCAAAAGGTTGAGGAAACCTGATTTATTTATTGTAAACTGTCAAATGAACGTCTACTTTGTAAAATTAATAGTTTTGCTCAGAAGTTGAAGGATAACTAAATAAATCAAATATAGAAAGTAGGCTAGGCCGGCCTAGGCCTAGAGGCTGATTGGTTCCATGAATAACTACAATAATTAGCTATGAAAATATTATTCATGCATAGAATCGTACAAGAATTAGTCATTATACAGGACACAGGAGCCTTAAAATTGTAAACGAGGAAAAAGAGTGAAAAAATAATAAGCAATTGAATGTATCTACATGAAGCGGGTCACTCACCGTCACTTCCTTTTGTGGCTAAGACGGACTTTTTCGCTAATTATGTCAAGATTATTCCAGTAAGAGTCATTTGTTGAGTTGCTCATTTCGTTTTCCTTATTCGTAACTCATGTAAGTATAACTGGGTAAGTCTTGACACTTGTTCCGGAATTGTTCCCTAGTATTGTAAATATAGAAATGGAAACTGTACCTGAGCTTTTATCTATGCTGTTCAGCACTCAGCAGTAAACATTAGCTGAGATATTTAATTTTATTTTGCTTGTCCACAGTGTAATACCGTTTGCCATGAAAATGCTGACAACAAAACAAGCGTCTATCTACACAACTTGCACGTAATGCCATTGCATTGCTATGCGTAAATAAACCTCGTGGGTAAGACTCGTCGGGTAGGTAGTATGAAAATCTTTTAATTGAGTCCTTGTGCATAATATTATGAAATACAGAAGTGTCTCTGTCTGCATGTAAGTATGCCAAATGAGCAACACTATGTAACTTATAACTAGGTAGTAGAACTGAAGATGCACATAGCATGAAGCATGACATTTAATTATAGTTACAAGCTTTGTACAATTAGATTACACTGGATAATCTAAAGCTTGAAATCGATAGGGCTTTCAATTTATAAGGTTTCTTTGTTTGCACATCTGTGTCACTACAACTAAAAGTAAAATGACAAAAAAACACAAACAGATCGAATCGAATCATAGAAAGTAAGCCAAATAATTTACTCTGATACCTATAAACCTTTTGAGGTGTTACCATTGTCTATTTTGTCTGAATTTTTCTAATTTTCAAGTTCGAGTTGCCAGTTCACTGATATAGTTTTTGGAGGAAGGAAGAATGGTAGAATTTCATGCTGATTTTTTAATTAATCCATACGACCACATCGGATTTTTCTATATTCCTGGTAAATCTCATCCCGATATGCACGAAAAGAATTATTTAATAAGTCAAAATTTAATATTTCAGGAGCGAGTTTGACCGACAACTTGCCGAGAGAAATTTTAGAACGGACACATTCCCATTGGAAGCAATTTCCTCCTCAAAGTCAATTTCTTCAAGTCATTTTGTACTTTTGCTACTCCGTTGTGTCACTTCTTTCTATTGCCACAAATTTACTCTGTTTGGGCCTTCTGTAAGTCTTTTTAGTGTTCACAATTCATTAAATGAGTCACTAATTAAATTCATTAAATCACAGATTTCAAAGATATAAGAAGCTAGATATTTTGTTGCTGAATTTGACATTGTCAGATTTGACATTATCATTGGTCCGATATCCACTAGTTCTCATCAACTTATTCCACAACACATCAATAAATTGCGATGTGTATGGAGCTACGGGCGAGGCCTGTTCCCTCATCTCATTATTCACAATTCTCTCCATCGGTAAATACTAATTAGTAAATAATATTCCTCCATGTTCCAATCCATAATAAATTGTTATCCAATGATTCTCAGGGTTCCAAAGATATTGTAGCGCAGTTAAGAAGATCAATATATCAAAGTTCAAGTTGTTTGTGCTCGCAATTACAATTTGGGGGTGCTCCATTACTGCCAGTTTCGTGCCTATTCGGAAAATTTGGAGCAGATATTCTCCAGGTAATCAAATCTTTAGACTTTTTCCATGTTTAGCATTTTTATAAATATTATTTTTTGTTATCTTAAAGATGCTCTTTTAACAACTTGTTCGTTCGATTACTTAAGCGGGGTAATGAATGCCGAATACTTTACAATGGCCATTTTGACAGCCTATGCCACCGCATCGGTTCTATTCTGTTCATTTTACAGTGTTATAACATTTAGAGCCATTTTCCTCAAAAAATCTGATCTTAAACTGGTAAGATAATAAATGTAACCGGTAATAAAAACAAATTCTTACTGTGACAATTATTTTTCAATATTTTTCAGGAAGATGATAAATTGAACATTGTTTCATTTCTAATGTGGGTCATCTTCTCTATTCCGTATACGATGATCAAAGGAAATAGATTCATCGGTGGGAGGAAATATATCACACCTGCACTAACATTTGCTGCACTGACGCTAAATATCATTCCCTCGTGTATAACATTAAGCTATCTATATTATTTTTGGGATGCAACATGAATTCATGAATTCTCTAATGTTTTCCTGTCACCATTTACAGGCCTCATCCCAGTGTTGAATATGAAATTCCATAAGATTTTCCAGAGTTGAACAGATGCCGTATTATTTCATTATCTGTACCTACGTAATTTATTGTTTATCTGTGAGCGATAATGACTTCCAATATTTCAAAAACCGATATTTTCCAGTAAGAAACTGGAATTAATTGTTTTGTGTACATTTCCCTGAATGAATTATATGTAATGTATGCATGTAAGAAAAATAATGTTAAATAAAAGAAGTACGATCTATGAGAAATTAATTTAATTTGACAAACTTTCCACGAAATCCCGGGTATTTCTGAAAACATGAACTAAATAGTATGACAAAAAGTTGGGAAAAAGAAGCCAAAATAAATCAGATGAAAATCAAGACGCAAGTGCCGACGAGCGGGGGTTAAAATAAATAGAATTTATTTAAAAAAAAGTGCATCGCATATGAAAATCATATATCAATCAGATCAGTACACACATTTAGATTGCATCGTCGTGGCAGGAATACAATGGCGATGACAAAGCACATGAAAGATTCTAAATCCCATAAATTTTCAATTTCGTAACTAACCAGCAGGCCCGCACTTCCAATGACTCGATCATTCCGCTTTCACCGGGTACAGAATTTCCGTGACTTCAATATCGGCCTTGTCCGTGTCCACATCTCCCCAGCCCCAAGGTCCCTTCTCGACTCCAGAGTGTATGTGATGAGTCCCATCTCCAGTACGCATCACTCGCTGCATTACTATTTTCTCCGGTACACTTTTCAAATCGTACGCCCAGCCGATTTTTGCAAAAAAGTCGATGAATGCTGCACTGAAATTGTAGCGATAGATCCCGACCTCGGCGGTTTTGTAGTCCCATGGGAAAACGTGATGGTAATTGTGCCATCCTTCACCGAACGCCCACCAGGCGACTGATTTATTTTCCGCTGGGTTGATTGTGCTTTTCAAATAGAAATTTTCAAGAATTACTAGAAATCCCATCTTTTAAGAACCCCGTTTATATATATAAATTCTTACTTGTCATAAGGGCGAGGACCCCATAAATGTGCAGCGCTGTTCACGAGCCAAGTGCAATGTAATGTAGCACAATAACGAAATTGGGCTGCAAAAAACCAAGCAGTTACAAATTTTTCATTCCAGAATATCCAAGGGACTAACGTCGGGACAATGAAGCACGCCGTAAGAACCAATGGGAGGTAATACCTAAACCGCACAAAAAAGGCAATTCAAGTTATTGTCAATTTTCTGGTGTGAAAAACGGTTTTCCAAGTCTTTTGACTTACTTCTTTTGGAACATAACGATCTGATCTTGCTCCAGATCAGACATGTCGACGCACTTTCCTTTTATTTTCACATCATCATGCTTACGGCATAACAACCATCCAATGTGCGCGAAAAAGAATCCTCTTCGGGCATTATGAGGATCTGCGTGAGTCTCCGTGAATTTATGGTGGACACGGTGGTCCCGACACCATTCATAGATGTGATTCTGCACAAAAACATTGTTTATTACAAAACACAATTCCCCAAATGGTGCCCTAATAATGTCTGTTATGTCTCACTTGGAATGCAACTGTTTGCATGTACGCGAGGAAGATTCTTAATGGAGTTTTAGCTTTGTATGATTTATGTGCCCAATAACGATGAGCTCCTGCCGTGATCCCAAAACCACTCATCACGTAGAACATAAATGCTGTATCACAAACAAAAACAAAACAAGTGCATTACGTTCATGATCTACTATTACAGATATTTATCACGCATTTTGCTTAGACACGTTTGAGTTCCATAAACTAAAATAGCCATCATCATCCCAAAGAGGATGCCAAACTGTTCCACATACATAAAATGAATAAATGTCTCACCCCAGAGGAAAGTCTGCCACATGACTTCACCTTTGACCCAGAGGTAAGCTCCATAAACGGCAGCCGCATGTAAGTATATAAAAAGAAAAATATTTCTCCACACAATGTCCAGAGGAGGAGCATTGCTAGAATCTTCCGTCGGAGCCTCCCTTAAAATCTCCTTCAGCTTAATCGGTTCTTCCGAGGATTTTATCAACGGAGAGTTTTGCGCCAGAGTCTTCGTTGAAGTTGGACTTGGTGCCATGTTTCTACATCAAAAAACAAATAATTCAATCATATGACTCTAAACCGGTTTCACATACGCATCTTAAAAGTATACCTAATTGAGATTTTAGAAAATATATTAATCTTGTACAGTTACTATCCTTCTTTACATCTTTCAAGAATTATCCGGTATGCAGAAAATTCTGCTTAACAATTACATCAGTTTATTCATTTGTACCTAAGTTAATTATAAAATAGAGTGTCTGATGAATTCTAGTTGCTTACTACATGACAGAAAATACTTGGGATGCAAATCATACTTCATGGCTCTGTACTTCTTAGAAGATACTAAAGACATTAGAATATTATTAATGAAAATGACGAAACAGTGTAGTAACCATTAAAGTCAAGGCTTTTCGGTCACACTAATTCGTAGTTTATATGTGAGTGCACGCAGTTGATTCATAATACAAGTAGGTATCCAGTGTCACACAGACAAAACATAATAATGAGTGACTAAGTGTGGAGGATACTTGTGAGTTGTATAACAACATCTGAGATATAGGATCTGCTGCGTACTTACCAATGTTATATCCCGCGAGGGATGCTCAGACTCTAGACACAGAGAACTTCATATGTAGAAGAACACTTAGTTGTGTTAGCGATTAGCTAATGATAATCTTACGAGCTAGTGTCAGGAGTGGGATAAGTAAGTCTGAAACTAAGTAGGACGATTTCTCTTTAATATTTAACCTTTACCTTCTATGCAGTGCAATGCAGTGGAGTAGTAAGTAACTTTATGCTAGGTAACTAACAAATATTCTAGAAACACGAACGAAACGATATCGACCTGTCCTAGCTATTCTGTCCAATCCATATGTCAGCACACGCATATAATATTATATGAACTACGTACTCCTAGCACTACTACAATAATGCTATACAAAAGAAGTATACTCAATAAAAGTATCTATCTGCCTACATTCAGTTTACCTACTTTGCAAAATGAGCAAATAGAAGAAACAGCCTTAAAAATGAATTGCGTACACTAATTGTAAATTGTAACGCCTCCTTAGTACTACTAAGTACTGCTTAAGTGTACTAATTAAATGCGTCTAACTATAGTTATAATAATATACTTAGCACATACATTTAATTTACCTGTTGAATTTTATTTATTTAATAGTGTCTATCTAGTCTCTGGCCAATTAAACGGCTGCTATTACTCATAAGTAGTAGACTTAGCAATATAATTTACAAAAAAGCATTACGTATTATTATACGGATAAGGTTCACGGCATTTTGTTTCACTTGACTTTCTACAAGTGCCAATCCACAACTACAAACCTTGTCTGTACTAATCGTTACTATTCTAACTATTGCATATGTACATGTACTTAATACATAACGAGCTCTAGCTAGCTCAATAGTTTCCTTTTTTATTAACTACTATCTCTTCTGTGGTTGCTGAATAAAGAAATGGTGTTTCCCAACCCGAGAGATAATAGCGTTTTAGAAACAAGATTGCGTTAGATTTTATGTCGCGATTCTTTCCTATGGCCCAACTCCTTGAATTATTAATCGAAGGAGTGCAAAGGAAATATGGAATTTCTAACGAGGCACGAGGAGTGCCAGGGGAAGTATCGATCCCTTTTTTGGACAATAAAGTCGATACATGGAAATAGGAGGACAAGACAAGTTGTTACACTCGGCTTAAGTGCACCCCTCCAGGCCTGTTCACCTCCCATATGTACTCTACTTACATTAGCTTAAGCACCCGCTTTGACCAATCGGGTATTATTGGCATTTCCCTACTTCATCGGCTAATTGAATGGGAGTTTTCCTCTACATATTTCATATCCAAGTAAACAATGTCATTAAAGAATGACAAGTCCAAACAGACAGACATGCAGACTAATCTACTTTATTAATGTCCTCTGTCAAATACTTGACAAATTATTACACAATAGATAACGCTTTAAATTCCAAATATTAGTAAGTGCTTTACCGGCAATCATCCTACTTAACTAAATCGATTTCTTTGCCAATTTATATCAGCAATATAGTAAAAGCCGGAATTGTCAACCTAATTAATTATGTATGCTTACTATAATGGTACTACTACAAAACGGTACAAGTATTATGCGTGCACACACGTTTATTATTTGTTATCTGACACCACATTCAAATGAAACTACATTCACATGCATAAAAATAAATTTCCTTTTTATTTTCCCAGGAATGAACTGAATTTTCCCATAATACATTACACACACTCTAAACCAGTTCACCACAGCACCTTATTCGTACTAAATGTCAAATTATGCAAGTGCATACTAATATAGTAAGCTTTTAATTATATAGTCCAATAGATAAGATAATGTAGAGTAAACATAATTCCAGTTTGGTTTGTTCAAATAAAATCCTGTTGAAAGTGATTGCATTAATATAAAAACGTGTGTACCCCAACAAATCAAAATAAATAGACTTAATGAAAAGATAACGGCTCTATTATGTAATGCTTCACTTTATTCTTCTCTATCTCTTTACTATTACCTTTTAGAGCGTATTATTATTTATTTAAGAAATTATTGCTTCCCTACTGACAATTGCTATCCTTCTATAGCTTTCCTGTTATGACTAACGATACCACATGCGGATGTACCTATACACTATCACTGTGACCAATAACATCTAAAATTATTTATTATTTCTGCGAAATACTAATAATGGGTGTACAATATTATTTTCTGTGCATCTATATTTGTTTACACCTTGCAGTTGCAAACTTGCAAAATGTATACAATTTAATGTCTACACATGTAGGCTAGGTATATTTAAATGCCTAATTATGTGCAAAATAAATTATCACTGCATTATTAACGGTTAAATAATTCGCTTGCATAATAATACTACTACGCTGACGCTATTGTTATTAAGATTCAAAAAGGTTAACCGGAACAATGAAAATGGTGTTACCTACTCTGTTAAAAGATCCGACGAAAATTTCATTGGAAGAAGTTGCAGTTAGTTAATTAGGGAGGTTTATGCGAACTGAATTGTCTTATGTCATGTCCTTCTATATATAACTGCTATTTGCATTCATAAAAAATGAGTGCTTGGAAGTAATCTATATAGTGATTTGTATGTCCTATCATTATTGTCATTGACATTGGTTTGACTTGGCAATTGACTAATGCCTGTGCATGCGATAGGTAAATAAAACAAGGAAATTATATAGCTGACTACAGGGCTATAGCTCAGACGAAGTCATCAAGAAAAAGTGATGCGATGTTATCTACTATTTATAGAGATAAGAGTTAGGATTTGCGTTTTTTAGGGATTTTGACTTTTTGACTGCAGCAGCCTCTCACTACGTGTCAGATAAGAACATTAGTAATACAATGTACGAATAGACATACAGAATAAATGCAAAATGTTGGTCAGGGATCCTACTTAACTGGATTGAGCTAGTTGTCATAAAAACTTGATCAGTTGAAAAAAGTAATGGTGGGAATTAATTCGGATGTGACTTGATGAAATCTCACCTGGTTGTTGTTGTTTCCGTTGCTGGTCGGGAGTTGGGCCGAAGTCAGCGTAGCATAAAATCGCCGGAGAAGATGTAACCGAAATTAAGGTGAAGAAGATTAAATATGTCTGCTAGGCGAAAAGCGTTCAGTGTTGAGCTGAACTCTGACTGAAACCTGTTTGCTTCTTTTGATTAACTCGACTTGACTTTGGTTGGACTAGACTCAGGTGTGTTCCTTCTCTACTCTGGCACTCTGCACTGCACGATATCTCCCTGCAGACAGACAGAAGAGTTGATCTATCTGCCTGTACTACACACACACAAAAAAATGATATAGCCGACATACTTGTACATGACTATAGACGAGAGAATAGAAGACTTGACGTTAACTCCATAGGTAAACTCAGCTCAGACCAAAAAAGAAAAGATATAGCGTCTACGTAAGCAAAACCAAACGCTGCTACGAGAACTAAAGCAAAAGCCTATATTTTCATTGCAATGTAATCTGTAAAGAAATAGCATTCTGACATTACCCATTTGCTGCTAATGCACAAAATTAAGAAATTTAGCCATCTAAGCTATAGTTACGTATGATATACACTTCTACTCTATGCGCCTATCCTTCCTACATCCACGCAAATATGCTATGCACGTCAAACGGATTCCGTTCCCTCAGGCCATCATTTTACTACATTTCTAGCTTTATGCCGTCCATTGAGCCAAGTCACTTTAGTGTGGCGAGTTAGTAGTTTATACACAAAAGGTCACTTTTCTTTGCACTTTGGACTCTGTTTTCACTTTGTTTTTGCTTCCGGCCCAAGGATTATCTTCCTCAGCTTTAGCTGCCAATGCCTCAACATTTTTTTCCTCTCCCCTTACAAAACGACCATTTCTTATGAGCTTTACTATCCTATAACTATATCTACACGAATGAATGAATTCATATGAATGTTTCCTTATCTAAGAAATGAATACGGTGACGCAAGTCAAGCAGATGTGATGAAATCCAACCTTTTTTGCCAAGATATAAATAAAAATGCATGCATAAATGGTACATGCTAAAGAATGCATGATGTATAGGTATGAGCAACTAAAGGCGAGATGAGATTAGAGATTTGCATTTTCCAAAACAACTTTAATTCCGAATGGCAACAGAAAATAAAACTCTGTGAACAAATATTGAATTAGTAACTATAAGAAGAGTAAGAACAAGAGGGTGGAGTATGGGTGACACTCTTGATCCAGGGAAGGATGTCCTCCACTGGAGTCGCTGTCAACTTCTTATCAGCGTTGCTGTTGTAACTGCCGCACTCAGGAGGGTACTGCACGATTCCATACAACGCTGCTCGTCTTGAACACTCGTTCAGGGGCTCTGCTGTCTTGATCGGGGCTTTGTACTCTGGCTCCGGGTAGTACGCGGGTGCTGGGTAGCTCGGAGGATTGTAACTCGGAGTGTAGCTCGGAGCGTACGAAGGAGTGTAAGAAGGTGCAGCCCGCTTGTACTTCGGAGATTCATAAGAGGGATAAGAAGGCGGTGTGTAAGAAGGTGCAGGGTAGGCTGGAGGATAGGCTGGAGGGTAGTAGGCAGGAGGCGAATAGCTGGGCGCTGGGTAAGATGGTGGGTATGACTCTGGGTAGGCAGGTCTGGAGTCCTCGTCTTCGTACTTGTGTTGGACAAGACAGAAAATTGCGGATCCTACATCAGCCTGTGAAAAACCAAACAGAATTTGTCAATTGGGGATGCTTTTTAACTTTAATGGTTACTAATAAAATTATTACAATGGAATCAATAAAAAAGGGGATTACTTACATGACAAGCATCGTAGTAGTAGTCAGCTTCCCAGTTTTCGGTTTTGTACTGAGGGGTGTATGATGGAGGTTTGGGGTAGTAAGAAGGATATTCCTCGACCTTGTGGACCTTTGCACGTCGTGGTGTTCTTGAATACTCGTACGATGGGTAGTAAGATGGATATTGTGGAGTGTAGCTTGGAGCTGGACTGTAACTGTTGTAGCTTGGAGCTGGACTGTAAGATGGCTGGGGATATTGCTGCTGCTGTTGGTACACCTACAAAATCACCGAATAAATTATCAAACTCTAATGCTGAAGTACAAAACTAAATATCTATATAATAATCTATATAATAATGTAAATTTAAAATAAACTGACCTCGAATTTCTCGAGAGGAGAGTTTTGGTAACCGACAACCCAGCAAATGAGATCTTTGTTTGCTCCTTCTTCATTTTTCACCCTATTATTTTGACTAGAGCCTGCATTCTGTTGAGAATTGTAGCCGTAGGAATAACCGGAATAGGTATCTGTGTAGCTTTTCGTTAAGTAATAAAAGTCAGGGAGACAAACATTAGACACATGAGGGAGGAGATCAAAATCGACATCCTTGCTCAGCTCAAGAATCGTCACAGCGTACGCAGCGTATTGGTCAGGTTGGTAGGATTGTTTTCCGTATTGCTGCTGAGGGTACTGCTGTTCGTATGGAACTGCGAACCAAAACAAAATTAGGGTATCTTATGCTACTGCAGAAATGATTGTACACAGAAAAATGCCACTTTTAAATAAATTACGCTACAGTACATTAATGAGAATTAATAGAAATTTGGAAGAGAACTCACCATTGTACCAAGGGTGCTTCTTGCAAACGGTATATTCGGCATTACGGAGAACCTCTAAGTAATTTTTGTCTGACTGCAGATCCCACTCCCCGACACGAACGCGAAGTTGGTCTTCGGGTAGCTTCTCCACACAATACGAAGAAGTCAATATGTGGCGAGGGGTCAGAAGAACACCACCGCACAGGTAATTGTAGTAATTATCCATGATTCCAACCTACAGCAACCAAAATTAATGTTCTCTAGAGTTCTACCAATAATTTCTCTATATTTTCGGGAATTAAACAACAAAAGAAGTAAGCAAAGACAAGAAATGTACAAACCTGCCATGGGTATTGGCCGAAGTTAACTCTAGCCTTGTCGTAGCCGAATTGCGGGTGAATGACTGGAAGGACTCCACATCGCTTTGTTTGATTAGCTTCTTTGTAGTCAACTTGAGTATCGTACGTCTCGTAGTAAGGCGTAGGTGGAGGGCTATACGTTGGATATGCAGGCTGGTATGATGGATATGCAGGTTGGTACGATTGCACTTGATTATATTCGACTCCACTTGCCACAGAAATGAGACAAAATGTTGTGACTAGAAACGAAAGCATAGGAGGAGGTCCCGCTGCACAATAAATAACAAGATTTTGATTAAGATACATAATTTTTAGTTTCTATTCGAAATAAAATTTCATTTACACTCACGTAAACGCCTCGTAAACATTTCCCCATATCGATCTAAGTTAAATAACGATTTCTTCTTGTTAGCACCACGACAAAGATACTCCATTATAATATCCTGGAATTAAAACACAAAGGGATAATTATTTCTTACATGAAACCTGATTATTATTGGAGTTGTCATTAATTTAAGGAGAAAATCATATCAATATATTTGAAATCCTATAATCAGATCACATCCCATATTTTAAAAATCATTTTTAACTAAATCAAATTAAACAGTACGAGTCGAGTTTCCTCACACTTTTATCAAGAAATTTTGACTAATTATTTACAGAAAAAAGTACAGAAACTGAAATACGATTTACACATACGAACGCGTTTAATTAGCGTGATTTTAAAAAATGTTAAGACGATACTAATAAAATTGAAAACTAATGTGTGAAAATGGTTTTCGTAAAAACTGTAGTAAGTTGATCGAACCTTCAAAAAGCCCAAGCCACAAAAGAAGGAGAAAATACCGCGACGAGTTCGACAGAGAACAGCAGAGCCCACTGACAACGAGGCAGAGTGCACGACTCCTATTTATAACTTGCATTCGACACGGGGGGATAAGAAATAGAAAAATTAGCATGTATTATAAAATATAGAACACTTTTATCTCATAGATTCTTTGCTCTCTCATTGCTCTTGGGACGCAATTATCTCCATCCAATTGTGACGGTTGACCTTCACTCCCGTAAGCAAGGGCTCTAGCTTTGGCTGTAGAGTTGCAAATGCCTACAATTAAATACCGTCATTAGAAATGCATATGATCCCTCCTGTAGTCGATGCTAAAAGATGCAAAGCAATTGTGTCTAACCTCATATACAGGCGCACAGATGGAATCGATGAAGTTGACTTGCATCAGAGGTAATTGATCTTTTTTGTCCCGATTCATCATATCCTATTCAAAAACGGATTCCAAACAAATGAGTACAACTCTCATGCAGATTAGAGAATGTCACTAATGAATAAACTGCCTTTGAACTTACTATAGGAATTATATTCAGTTCCTCTCGCTCCATGTCTCCTTGCTCGAAAAATTCACTGGCCACAAGCTCAGCCACCTACACACAGCCAATCATAAACCAAATCAAACCCCATTTACATTGCAATGCTAAATAACTATGTGATAAGATACTGTGCCTATCTGAAGCTAGGAGTAACTGACCCTTTTCTCAACGTCCCATGGTTTAGTGATGGCAGCAAGGTCACAAGCGGTCATCAACATTCCCCTCAGCAAATCTCGATGGTCATCCCGATTCCAATTGTACGATTCTGACTCTATCAACTCCATGAACGCTCCCCGGTTTCTAAATATGCAAAATACTTTCTATCATACAAATAATTCCATGAATTCTGCACATTGGAGTCAGAATTCTAAACTCATCATATCAGATTGAAAACTTTTTAAAGAATATCATATTGAAGAGCGACACGGACTAGTCCTGACGACAGATAACAACAACTACATATTAATATCACTGTCTAGCCAGTAACTTAGTCCGGCTCAATTCTTCACTTTAATCTTACTATCATCATTCACTTACTTTCCTCCCACTACGGCTATTGTAAATGTCTCGCTGCATTTGCATTATGAGTTACAATATCACAAAATATTTTTGAATATTTCAACAATTACCTGAAGTAAACTGCGAGATCGGTGGCCAGAATGGCGTCTTCGAGTACCTTTATCACTCGGGAATACTCGTCTGGGGACAAGTGCGACAAGATTTGGTTACCCTGTTTCGGTAGAATACGACCATAAGTTCAGCTTTTATATCATATGCATATGAATATTTTGGTTGGTTCAAAGTATACCTGACTATTAAGTATCATGAGGCATTGGTCAAAGTGATGTCTTTCCATCGTCGACGTGGAGTACAGTTGGGCCAACGGAGAGGAAGCTCTAAAATGCCATTTTAATGATTATTCTTTGAACTATTTACAAATTAAGAACTTTCCTTGTTTGATATTACTTGATTTGGAAGGAGTTATTTGTTCCACGATGATCCAAGTCATGAGAAATAGTCGCAATGAGAAGACCTAGACATTCCAAGTCACCAAGCACTTGCCACCACTTTGTTGCCTTTGAAACAAAATGCATAGATATATGTAGGGCTAGAATATTAACTCAGTAATTCAATAATGAGCACGTTTTAAATTAAATTACAGTGAGAATGGAGAACATCATTTGAGCTACGTTGAAAGCATGTCTCCAGTTGTGGTATATGACTTTTCGGTAATTTTTCTTGACAGAGAGAAGCCACCGACAGAGCACGTCATACTCTATATGGAATCGCTTGACGAAATCCAGATCCATAAACATCCTCAGCGTTGCCTTTAATCCCAAAACAGATACTTGGACTAAAGATTTAAGGGCTAAATCAGACTGATGGGATTTCAACAGATACATACAACTTCGCTTACTTTACAAGTGTCTTCGTCAGTCATGAGATTGTCATCAAAATCAAAAGCGTGCAGTCGGTAGTGCTGAGCTGAAGGTATAATTGCGTCCTACAAGTGAAATTAAAGCTTTTCCATTTAATGATATTAAAAAATGACGATATAATTATATACTGCATACTGCATGGATGGATTTATGTAACAAAACATAACTATAATGAAACTAGTAAGCAAGACGGGTAATTACCCTGAGCCATTCAGTTTCTTCGATAGGAGCAGTCGCGTGGTAACTTAAGACTTCAAGAGTGACCCGTTGTTTAGCCATCGCTGTTATCGCTTTTTCATACCTTTAAAAATAATACACTCCCAGTTAGGCCATAGATTCATGCTGTTAGTATCTTTAGGTAAAAACGGGAGGAAATGTTACATTCTAGTATTATAGATTCCCATTCCACAGAAAATAGCAAAAGCTTCAACAAAATTTTCATCTGAAGTCGAAAAAACCGTACCATCCAGTTTATTCGTCAGCTGGTAACAAAAACACGACATTCATAAAAGATTAGCAAAAACAAGGCAATAAAATTGAGAGGTAATTACAGCACTGCGAACCTGAATGACTCCAATTATATAACCATTGGCATTTTTAATTGGCATGCAGAGAATACTTTTGTGAATAAAGTCAGAACTACGATCCACCACAGGATCAAAGCGGCAATCTTCGTAAGCGTTAGATACATTCAGTATCTAAACAAGAAATGACATTTTGCATTATTACAGAATTGTGACAAAGTCATAATAAAATCCACAAGAGGCTAATCTAATTACGGTAAAGTACCTCTCCAGTGGTAGCCACATATCCCGTAATACCAATATTAATAGGAAATCTTCCTTCGAAAGGACTACTGCGAGAATCCGCGTCCTCATCACTAAGATCCGACGAATCCAAGTCAAAAACACGGCTGAAGGTCCCCTTTGAGGCTTCGTGGACTAGGAGGACCTGTGCATGTATTTCATACATAAAACTACGACATTTCCCTAATAAATTAAATTGGACAATTCCAGTGCTTTGCACTATTGCCATTTGCAGTCACGCAAAGTACGTAAGGACTTGTAATTTAATTTGGTAAACACACCTGCGCCCTTTGGCACTGCATGAGGGAAAGCGTGTGAGTCAGTATTCGGTAGACCATATGTTCGATTGTACTTTGTTCTTCGAAAATCATCCGAGCTAAATCTAACAGCACCTGATCGCATGTCCCATCAAAATTAATATCATATAAATACATATACTAAGATACATTAGAACATTAGACCACACGTTAATATCAATTATTGATCGCTGTCGCTGAGTAATATGCCCTGTGTAAATAGCTACATAAGTCAAATAACATCCATTTACCTGATTCCTCTTGACTTCTAATCGACTTTGCTGAAACAACTGCGCGTTGCCTAATCCAATCCCACAAAATTGCAAATAGTTCAAGAAAACCGTCTCGTCACGTTTTGTGAAGCACATCCCATCTCTTTTGTTTATTACCTGACATAATCACATAACGACAAAATCTCATTATGCACGACCCAACCCAAACAAGCATGACTGATGTATTTCAATCAGTAAAATCGCATTGCTCATACCATGACAAACTACATTAATAAATTGAATCCCTTTAGGTATTAAAGCAGTTCACAAATAGGATCAGAATATATTAACAATATTTACATACTTGTGCAACACCCATTACGTCACCGCGCTTATCCTTAATCGCCATACAGAGGAGGGACTTAGTTTTATAACCCGTTTTTGCATCAATGTCTTGGTTGAAACGGGAATCCTATTAAATACAACAAATTACAATGTAAAAGAAGTCTCTCTGTTGTATTTATGCAGGCAATATTTCACAGAAAAGATTCCTTTAACTAAAATACAAACCTGGTAAGCATCTGGAATGTTTACAGACTGCCCGCTTTCCGCCACAAATCCGACAATACCTGATCCCCAAGGCACACGAATTTCTTCTTTTTTCTCCATGTCTGCTAGTGTGCTTTGAGAACAAACGTCAAATAAAGTAGAAACTAAATGGCCACTATTTGTGCCTTTCTTTCCCTAAAATTGTTACATAATCATCATCTTTAGATTCCCATCAAATCAGGTATAATAAAACCGACAGTATAAATTCATGTATGAAATGTACCTGGACAAGAAACAAAGAAGCCCTATCGGCAGAAGTGAGAATAGAAACGTGTTGAAGGATTTTGTGCGCTAATGTCCTGGTATCTAGTTCATCGCAAATATCTTTGGCCAGCTCAAATAGTAACTCTTTTTCATCCAGGGACTAAAACCAAAGAAATGTAAACCATGTCAAACTTTCCTAAACCAAGAAAATGAAAACAGAATACAAACTCCCACCTGTAACTCCTCTCTCGACTTTCGGTACGTAAGTGAACAACGGGAGTCTAGAGAGTTTGTAGGAGGACTGAGAAAAGTCGGTGTTCCATCATAAATCGTCACCATTGGTTTTATCAGTCCCCCGAATTCTTGGGCTGAGATTTTCCGCACTGGAGTTGTAGCCCCTGAATTGCCACTGCTTTTACTTCCACCCTAATAATTAAAAATTTTATTTAATAAAACGTCGACAGTTAACACTACAAGTAAAATATCAATTAAAAGAGACTTACAGTATCTCCTGGAGGAGGTTGTATGATTGTCGTTGGGCCGGCAGGTTGGGCTATACCTATAGAATGACTAACGAGCCACATGTCAATCAGGTCACGTGGAGCTTTTCTAAAAACAACAAATGTATATTAAAATTAAATTAAGAAAGCTATTTTCATGCGAAATGTGAAGTATGATAATTAAAATACAAACCGTATAAAATAATCACTGGAAAACTCTGGATGTTCATCGAGCCAGGACTCGATGGTTGCACATTGTGCATCATAATGATTGATGGCCTCCGCATTGTCCACCGTTTCCATTTCCCTCAGTGGCAAACCTTGGAATGAGGGAGAAAAGCATTATTCGCTCGAATAAACTATCAAAGAATTGCGTGTGAGCATCACTTAAGCATAATCGATTACTTTCTCTGGTCTATGACGGCCTACTCTACCTAACTAATACATTAACCACAAAACAAAATAAAACTGGATGTAGAAAGGGGACTAGATAGACTACATGTATTTACGGACGTGCAGGAAACAGAACACTTTTAACAAATTACTATGATAGATAGATAGAGATATTATTATATTCCTACAACACAGGATAGATATAGGTAAACAATAGGTGCATATACAATATACAACTACATATCAGAAAAAAGTTTCTTAACCACATTACTGACATTACATTACAAATTCGTCATACCTCATTGTAAATTATTGACGGAAAAGGCGTGCATCATGAATCTTCAGTCTCCTAAAAAGGTTCTCATTTTTAAAATTTTGTCTATTTCAAATTAGCATGGACTAATTGAAGCAAAAAATCCCGATTTGTAAACTACTGGCGGAAAGACACCTTTTACCAAACTATGAAAATATTTTACTTTTGTATTTTGAAGTATACATAAAATAAATTGAGAAGGCCAAAAAAATTATAACAAGGAAAGCAGCAAGCAACTAGCAATACTTTTTTTAAAACGCAAGAAGGTATAAAACCGAAAAGCAGATAGAAGTGACATGATTTACGTGCAATCCTGCGGCGTATAGCCCATATGACTGGCGCAGAGGGCCTTCCACTCTCCTGCCCTGCCAGTTTTATTGTTAACTCTGGAATTTCGGTAAATGTCATGTTTTTGAACATAAATCATTGGTAATGTTTTGTCACTAAATTATTACTCACCCTATGACGGACGGAATACAGTTTAGATACGTTGAGTATACTATTCTCGCTCCTATTCCTATTTACAATGCGACGAAAATTATCTTGCTGAATTTTATGTTGAGGTCCAAGATTTAGAATATGAAGATTTAAAGATTTGGCATTTGCGCTATCTATATAATAGTGCAACTTGTTGATTGACACATTGACAGAGTAAACTTCGGACGGTGATGGGACAGACAGAGACAAGTGTAGACCTTCAAGCGTTGAATTCAAGTTCAATAATGTGATCAAACGAAGCGGACGGATGACGGAAGAAGATTGCAAAAGTCGTCGGTTGTTGAATTTCTTGATTTATCTGGTGACACTGGTGATGCTGACAATCAAATGGGTACTTATCTGTAAACATAATAAAAGACAACAGGTTCAGATAATATTATTTATGCGACACAACAACGCACAAGATAACGACATTACACATAATTACGAAATCAATCAACTCACTTCTCTTATACAGCTAGAGCTAACTAAAACGGAACTGATAAGGAAAATACAATCCTACAAAAAATATCCTTCTGTATGTAATGTGTATACATTTGTGAGTACCTACTATTCAGTACTTAAATATTATGCTATTCTATGCGTATGATTTGATTTGTTGACGACATTTATATGAATTTTGGTGACATCCTGAGGATTCGTATTGAAAGATGTAACGCACGTGTTAACATCACCCGCTAAAAGTGTTCCATTTTATTCCGGGCAACGATTTTCGCAAAAAGATTTTCTCACTCACTCTCTACTTCTGTCTGTCTATTTGCACACTATGTAAAGATATACAAGAAGATAATACAATCACCCAATAAAAAATAATGCAAATCATCCTAATAGGATACACCACCACGATCACGGTATCACGATGTTGTGCAAAATAGAGATCATCCGCATCTAATCTAAATATCGGAAGATTATTCAAAATAATAAGTTCTGTGAATTGTTCAATTAATTATCTTATCTCTAAGAAGTATTTAATCACAGAAAATCTGGAAGATCGTGATCGTACGTTTTCTTTACATTTTAAAATTAAAGTCATTTATTGGAATCGGCAAACATAACCCAATCTCTGCGTTGTAACGAATGTGAATTACTTCTGACTTTTCTCCATTCACCATTTCTGTCTATATGTCTCAGTTTAAAACTGAATTACTGAAGCTAAAATTAAAACGGTCGTAGGAGAATCATGGAGGAAAACTCACAAAATCCAGCAGAAAAGGCCCAAGCGGGTATTGTTACTCTAGCTGAAGTTGCTATTCAAGCAAAATTGAGGGACAAATTACTGAGCGAAGGGGTGAAGTTATGGATGCCCCCATTTTATGACGAAGGTACAAGAGCTGTCAACGACATCGAGATCTTGGTATGTAGTGGTGTCAAATGGTCAAATTAAATATATATTTTATAGTAAATGTAGTTTTCCACTATGAAATCTCAACTTTATTTGTAGGCCCTTGCTAGCAGATATTCGACTGAAATGGAAATACAAGAGTCCGATGTTGTGGACACACTTCTGGCTATTCAACGAAATTCAGTAGAACGGCTTACCGAGCGAGATTTTTTCAAAACAACAGGCCTGGCAACCCTCCGCATCAAGCAGGCGTCGCAGACCAAAAAGTTACAAGTGAATTTGGCCACTACAGGAGCCCAGTTGAAAGCGTCAGTTGCACAGACAATGAATTTGTCTGAAGGAAGGATTAAACTTATTTCGTCCGGGAAAGTGATTTCAGACGCTGAAACACTATTCACACAAGGTGTCAAAAACGGGGGAAGCATATTAGTTGTCGTAGTCGGAGTCGGAGCTGGAACTGATAACGACAGAACGGTTGGGGAAAGTGTTTTCAAGGATCTTGAAGACATCAAGTCATCAGCTGATTATTTAGCAGGAAAAGATTCCAGCGGGAAGTATTCTCTACAGGTCCGTTGAACAATGTAAAAAGTACAATTTAAGTACTTCCCTAATGTTTGGCTCCATTGGTATACTTACAGGTTGCTGACCAATCTGGCAGAGCTTTAGACTTACCTGAATCTGAAAAAAAGGCGTTAGCGATTTCACTTGCCCTCCACGATAAAGGGCGTGCTGCGATGAAAGAGAAGGATTATTCTAAGGCGCTTGTGTATCTGTTGGAAGCTGACAGTGTTTACAGTCGATGTCAATCAAGCATTTTGGAGATGGTTGATAACTTCGGAATGCTGAACTTGGATATTGCTTGGTGCTACCTTTGCCTGCAAAGTATTTCTGATCTCCCTGCGGTGGAAGGAAGGTTGCTTAAGTGCGAAAAATCTTTGCACAAGAGTTACGGGGAAAATTTCGAAAGAGTTATATCTCTACAAGGTAATTTTTTCAGGACAGATAATTTCAGAATTTTTATTGACTAAGACCACCTTTAATATTTGTAAAAAATAATTTAATTAGGCAACAATGGGGCAGAATCAGCGCTTTTCGTCCGCTTGCATTTACTACAAGGTATTGCAGCATTCCACCTTGGCCAAACCGAAAAAGCGAAATTCTTGATAAATAAAGTTGTCTCCGAAATTACTCGATTGCAAATTAGCGACACCCAACTAGCTGAACTGGTAAATATGGGCTATACTCCAGCTGAGAGTCGAACAGCTTTAAGAGCGACCTTTGGTGATATCACAGCGTCCGTAGATTGGATAATTCGTAAACGTGAACAAGCTCGTGCCGTCCGAGAACAAGAGAAATTAGATACTCAGCGGCGGAAAGTACAAAAAAAGTTGGGAAAGTGCTCCAACGGCGATTTGGTAATTCACCTTTTGCATTATGTGCATGTAACACTATTGCATCCGAAAATTACAACTGAGTTTATAATATAGAATAATTTTATCAGGTGAGTGTGACTCTGTTTCGAAACTTAAGAGAGATGGGATTCGATAAGCAGCTTTCTGCCGAAGCTTTGAGACGAACGAATAATGATATCAATTCTGCCATCCAAATGGTCAATGATCCTATTTTTATTTCTGCCGTGATCCGTGATC
>JABASH010002075.1:0-22078 GCA_019776445.1 Tomocerus maximus
ACTCATTCACAATTCTATTTCCTGTAGTGTAACAGCATGGTTGTAAGAAGTCAGTTATCGGTTGTCAGAAGTCAGTACCTGGTTGTCAAAAGTCAGTACCCTCAGATGTAAAAAATTAGATGTGAGTATTCACCGAACCTAAACTTATACGCAAACATCTTTCATCCTGCCTTGCATTATCCCTCCAGCAAAACAGCATTATTTTAGCACTTCATACGCTTGAAATATGTAAATATTAAAACGGCTCAATTCATTATACGAATTCGCATCGCAGATCAACGACTTACTTATAAGAAAGAACAATAATTTATTATATCTTGATTTTGATTTTTTCAAAGGAGTACATAAAGAAACCTTCCTATTGTACATATTATTTCTATTAAAATATTAGTGTTTAATTTGTTTGTATACTATTGTATGCATACACCTTAATGGGTATGTAAATATATCCAGAGAAATGTGATAGAGCAGTTATCGATCTTAATATTATATTGACAACAGGAATAAGTTGAAAAGATTCATTCTCCGTATAAGCTGGGAAAGGAAGGGAAGAGAGATAGGCTGTCATATTTATATTGTGTGAAAAGAATAGGTTCAATTATTTGATCTTGTGTGTCGCAGTGAGTGTTGTTGTCTGTTCTGTAGTAGCAAGAGCGAAGAAAATGGGAGAAGATGAGAAAAGAAGAAGTAATCTGAATCTGTGACTATTGTGTTAGTCAGAAATGAGAGTGTGTGAGTGTTGTTTGTGAATAGGAGAAGGAAGGGGTGTAGCTATTGTTTCTAGAGTGTTTGTACTGTTGACTAAGGGTGGGTGCAGAGATGAGCAGAGCGAATGGTTGAGCCAATAGGAAACCCAATCTTCGGTGGGCGATGAATAGACTTTGTCTGGCTGCTTGTGCGCCCAACAAACAGCCCACTTTATGTTCTTACTGACTTACCCGGCAGTCTATAGTAGTAGATAGGGACACAGTGCCTCGAAACAGAAACACAAGGAGAATATCTCTAAAGATATAATGTTGTTCTTTCTCGGTGGAACTTGAGTGAACTGGAGTCAAGGGAAGGCTTCCAACTCAGGAAGAATCACCTAAACCCATTCTGAACAAATGCGAACAAGTCCACGAAACTTACATGCACAAACCACATACCCGAATCTCGGAAAGTTTTCTAGCATAGTCTGCATGGCTATTAGCTTTACGAAAGGCAAACGAAATCAATTGACTGAGAGCTCTTTAAGTTACTTCTCATCTTTCCCTTACGATCCCAAACTGTATACGTACGTACATAAAACTTGCTCAGATAAAAGATTTCTTTTCATTCACATACTGCATAAATATCCTCCACTATCATCCTACATATCCCCTTATTGCCCTTCCATACACTAAATACAATAAAGATGTAGAACACCCCATACACAGATATGTACTTTAACACTGCAACCCAGACAGCCTTAGATTGTGGCACTGTGACTGTAAAATCCGTAAAAGCTGACTCCTCGTCCTGGAATCATCACATGTACTCTCGTATTACATACTTTAGACACAGTCGCAGATAGCATTGCATCGCAATCACATCACATAACCTCCGTTTGTGTGTGTCAGTTTTGATTCCAGATCTGACTTGACCACACCAGAGCAGACAACAATATCCTAAGTCAACCTAGGCGCCGTGTTTCTCAGAACGTCATTTCATTTGACTATCGTTTATTTATCCGACAGCATTTTTCAG
Organism: Tomocerus maximus; assembly: GCA_019776445.1. Taxonomy (NCBI): domain Eukaryota; kingdom Metazoa; phylum Arthropoda; class Collembola; order Entomobryomorpha; family Tomoceridae; genus Tomocerus; species Tomocerus maximus. The sequence continues at coordinate 1,726 of JABASH010002075.1, forward strand.
TCTCAACATTACAATATCACATTACAATGCAATTAGACTGATTTTAGGTATCACACAATACAACTCCATCGTATTCCTCCTGACTACATAGATAAAATACATCTTGTTTACATTTGCCAACTTATCGGGAAAACCAATATTTTACTAGTGTTCACGTTTTGTACACTCAATAATACCAGCAGAAAACCTTTTGTCGACGCATTAGGTACCTTTGTTGTGTTGGCGTACACGGATGAACTTATATCTAGGAAATAAACGCTGATTTTTATTTCACTAACAATACCTAATAAAAAGCTCCGATTTCAATGTGTTTATGTGTGATAGTAATTGCCAGGAATCAAGACATGAACAACATTGTTTGACTTGATCTGCCTTTATTGTTTATTGTACTTCGTATCTCCTTCATTCCTGCCAACTCCACACAACAATAAATCTTTCATTCCATGTTTGTTTTCATTTCCTTTATTCATCCTCACATTGATATAAACATATCTGTATAATCCCCAGAGCTGGACAGAAAAACACCGATAACATTTAAGAACTCTGAGGAATCTTAACTACGGCTTCGTTTCGTCAAACTACCAACTGATACACCACATAAATTCACTAAGATAAGCAAAGGAACTTTACTAGTGTTTAAAGAGAACAAAAAATCTCAACTTTTTCAGGAGCAAAGACATGGATAGACGATTGAAAAGTATAAAACGTCAATATTTGATTAAACATTTACCCTCTGTCTTTCGTTGTGACTCAAAAGAACAATAAAGTGATAAAGGAAAAACACTAAAGATAAAGACAGGCTCGATAACGACATAAAGAAAAGTTAGACTTTTGTTATGTACACCAATGACAATTTATAAATTTTGCCTTGTGCACAAGAATTTCACAGAATAACAATAAAGGACACTTCGTCAGAACTTCGTATCAACTTATACATTGATAAAGAAAACATCCCGTAGGTGCGTGCTGTATGCAATTGTTCCTCGCGCACCAAGCTTAAGACTGTTTTTCAAATAAAGCTAACATTTCTACGTCCCTAAGGCTTTATAGCCTGTTTTTAAAGATCGATTTTGAAAACGGAAACTATTTTCAACACTTATGTCATCTATAATCATGTCCAGTGCAAAAATGCACAGTTCATCTAATCAAGATCATATTAAAAGACCCATGAATGCCTTTATGGTCTGGTCTCGGGGTCAAAGAAGGAAAATGGCTCAAGAAAATCCCAAAATGCATAATTCTGAGATAAGCAAAAGGCTGGGGGCGGAGTGGAAACTTTTGTCGGAAGCTGAAAAGCGTCCATTTATTGACGAGGCGAAACGTTTAAGGTAAATGAAAACCATTTGTAAATATCTCCTTTACATAAACATGCAAAATATAGTAGATTGCTCCCTAACGTAGAAATATGAATCATCTTGCATACGTAAGCGCACATTTAATGTGTGACTAATGCAGTGAATTTGTAATTGTGAAATTGATCAGTTAATTTCTCATTAAATGAAGTACTAGATAATAATCTGTCCTGAATAGCAATTTATTACTAATGTCTTTTCCTATAATGTAAAAATCATAGGTATTTATGAGCTCAATCTATAGGTATCTGGGATATTCACGTTAGGTATACCTGGTCAATATAGCTGATAATACTGCTATCGAAAATTAAATGACGCTTTTTGCTTTTTGGTGTAATAATCAATCTCATAATTAGGTATTATCCATTTGTCGTAGTAAGACCAGTAATTTTTGATGTATTAAGTAGAAAGGGAAATATCTGAATGCAATTTCTGTATCATCTGCAAATTGAACGAGTAATAATTGGTATTAATTATGGCTATGAATTTGCAGAGCCTTACACATGAAAGAGCATCCAGAATACAAATACCGACCGCGTCGAAAGCCAAAACCTTCTCTGGTCCACTCAGCAAACAAATGCAAAGTTGACAATAATAAATTTCCATTCGGCCCGCTACCCACTTCTGTAATCCGGGCCATGGACTCTTTCCGAGCTGGTGGTGGACCATTTTTCCCTCAGCACGGGGGAAGCACTCCACATATGTCTGTGGGAATGCCCATTCCTCTTCAGAGTGGCAGCTCTCAATCATCAGTAGGAAATAGCAGTGGAGGGCTACCGAATTTTCCAGCAGATTTCTCCCGACTTTTCCCACATTTTCTTCCGTCGGCTTTCCCCGAGGCTTTTCTTTCCCGACTGGCATCTGCCAGAGTGATGAGTGGGGCTTTCGAAGAAGAAGCGAATGGAATTTCTAAGCATGGACATGACGGCGGCATGAGTCCCCCATCATCTTCAGTTGTTCATCCTCTGAACAACAATAATTCTCCTTACCTAGTGTCACCGAAGCACAAATCTTCCAGATCTCCTTCTCCGCATTTGTCTCAGAGTCACGGCAATCATTCTTTCACTCATTATCCCAGCAGCTACAGTTACCCGGCTGTTGCACTTTATCCGGGCTTATACCCTTCCCCGTATTTGCACCATCCTTCATTTCTTCATCCACATCCAACTGGATCTCATGTTGACCCCCACCATCCTGATTTCGCTTCTCTCCTCGATCCATCCATTCACACCAACATGCCTAAAAAGTCTCCCGTTTATGTTGTTCTTAAATCGGATTCTAATGGATCAGGCGGAAGGACTCCTTCTCCAGTTGTTTCTGTCGTTTAGTTAACTAAAAGGTAATTCGTTGTCTTTAATGTGAAAACCGAAACGGTCACAATCACCAAAGCCATTGTGAAAAGTTCTTTCTATTATGTCATACGTAATTAACGAGTATGGTCGTAGTTGTAGCTATAGTTTGGATAAATTTAATAATAACTATTTCTTAATTACTGTGTACATAAAACAGTTAAGATAAGACTAATTAATCCATAGGGCAATGTGCAAGACAGTATTCACCGAACGGAGTATTATACACATAATTGGTAGAATTGGTACATATGTTTATGTCGTATAAAAAGATTGTAACAGCATATCTGAAAATGTGCGATAGAGAATAATGGTCTCTTTACAATGTGTTGAACAAAATTGCACATAGTATACCTTGATCTCTGTTTGGCTGAACTCCACTTCATACGTACACACATACATTACTCCCAGTACAAAAGGATTGTATTTTCTGCAAACGTTTCAATTGGTCATCAAACCTGAACCCACCCACCATTCATTCCAATATGTACTTAACGATAGCAGTTTAAGTTTAATGAAGTACTATACCTAATGCTGTAAACTTCTATTACAGAATCAAATCAAGAATATTTGTAAAACATAAGAAATGAATATGACTATCTATAAATAATAGATTCATACCGAATCTACTGTTGACACAAGACAATTTCACTGTTTCATTGGCAAAATGAACAATAGTAATGTGCTATTCACCATAAGCTGAGTTTACCAAATTAGCATATAGTTTTCCTCTACAACTAAATATATATTATTATGTCAATATTTATCAACTAAAGTTACCGGTTCCCCTACAAAGATATCTATCATACACTATTCACATTTAAATAGGAATTCCTTTTTTCAATAGTTCCTTATAAGCAAAAGTGTAAAATATGTTTGATGTTCTCCCAAATCCAATCCAAAATTGTGTAAAAATACCCTTTTAGAAAAGCTATTAGTATTGTTATTACCTATTGGACTAAATCTGTAAAGTGTATTGTAATTTGTAATATATTATGTCACTGTTTAAAGCAATAGTATGCTTATTTGTGGCATTCTAGGCCTCGTCTCGTCGTGGATTATTAAATATTATATGTATGTACATAAACTTCATGGACCTACTTAAGCTACTTATGTAACGCATAAAATGTTGAGAATAAAAGAAACAATCATTTATGAGTCCGTGCCGAAATCAAAATTCTGACTACTATTTTAATGGCTGCAAAAATAAAAAATAAGAACATATGCATGAATCACATGTGAAGATTTTCTCAGCTAGGTACCCTTAACTCTTCTGCTAGGGAATGAGATGCAAGTTGGTTATGAGCGTGGCTGGTGGAGGGTGGAGGTAAAATGTTAACAATGCACTTGTCAATATTTCGTTATCTATTAGAGGCTTTTTGCTGTCAAGTAGAAATACCTAGTAATGATAATTCTGCAGGCATCACAATGCGAATTGAGTACTGCAAGGTGAGTCAAATCAGCAACAATAATTTACGCTTAGTAGATGTAAATTGTTAAAATTAATGAGCACACTACAAGAATTTGCCAACCTAAATGATTGCATAATTCCTATTAGGTATATTTTACTTAATCTGACAGACTGAGGATTATATAGGTGCACATGGTACCTTGAGTTTCTATATCTCCTATCTAATTGTATCTTTAAAAGAAGGACGGAAAAATGCAATTAGGACCATGTAGGCATATAATCTCAATTGTTTTTACTTACCAATATTATCTAAACATTTACACTGGTTCTCTCGCCAGTTTAATCAAAATTATGATACTACTTAGGTACATGATTACTTTTATGGCGTCCATCAGAACTAGATACACTAAGAGTACATAGATAGCAATTGTTTGATTTTATAATGGATTTTGTTCAGTAACATAAAAATAACTTGAGTAAAACCCCTTATCTTATTCAGGCTCACAATTGTTTACAGGAAAGCATTGACATATCCCATTGTTAGGCAATTAGATATATAATACTCGCGATTAGTAGTAGCGGTTATCCATAAAGATATTTAGAAAACATGGCACCAAATACAGATTCCATTTCATTATCTGTTCCCTAATGGTTGTATGCTCATTGGTGGCTACTAAAGATGAGACTGTAATATTTTATTTTGTAGGGTACGTGATTGGAATGGACTGTTCATGAATATCCACGTAACTCAATTAGATATGGACCTAGAAATTACATGCAAAATGATTACCTTACCTAAGAACATACAAATAAACTTAAGCCACTGTAGTAAGCTATAACCAGTAGATTGAGTAAAATAATAATGTCAGAGTTAATTGGGCTTATATCAGGAAACATTTTAATGTAAAGTATTCCCTTCATCATGTTTAATAAATAAATTGTGGATGCATTATACGAGTACTGCCATCCACAGTAAGCTAATCGAAAACCACTTAACTCAAGCTCTCCTTATCAAAACTACAATAAACTTCCACAATAACCATAAGTAAATATTCCCACTTTATCTCTCATACAATACATTACAATGGTTACTAAATTGTCTACTCCACTTGGGCTGGATTGTAACATTTATCATTATTAAAGTTATGGTAAACCGCTTTAGCCAAAAATTAACAATTATTAAGTGCATGTAATTAGGTATTCTTGCTTGAACTTAAGTTTAATCTGATTCCATTGTGTTATGTTGAACCTAAAGTATGCACTCTACGCAATTACGCATTCGCTTTCCGCAAGCATATTAATGTACCCACTTAAAAGGATTACGCATTACAGATATAACGTCACATAAACACATGTTCGTTTATAATTACTAAATTAACTAGGGGCTATGTGATAATGAAAGCAGAAAAACAAAAAAAAAACAGATATTCTTGATCACAGGATTTTTTATTCTTAGCTACATACAGAAATTGTACAAGAAATTAAAATTTGGGTAAGTTGTCTCATCTGTCATATAGTTATGCATTCATTAGACTATCTAGACTCTAATCTAGAGTATAATAGACTATTTAGTGACCAACCAGACGTTAGGATAATGAAATAGACATCCAGGCTTGCATCATTTTAGTAATTGTCTATGCAAAAATTGTGTATTATTAAGATCAGACTGCAGTAGTTGCAATTTCACATGTTTTCCTACCCTATCTCGGCACAAATAACTCGCCTCTAATCGTCAATCTATTGGAAAATTGGAACTGTAGCGAATGATTACAATTATGCTCTGAACGATGCGATGAAGAATCTGAGATTCTATAGCGGAGTGGTACCTTCTACTCAATAATGTATAACTAACTCTATTTTACTCAATAACGCACATAAGGAGTCAAAACAAATTCTGGCACACCGGCGGATGTTATAATCAACTTACAAACATGTGGGTATATTTCTGCACCCTAAAATGTTACAGGACACTTGCTCACAGGGTGAGTGTTGTAAATATAAGATTGGATTGACATCAAATATTCTCGGAAATGTTTGCTATTCGTAAAACGAGTATAGTAATACATATATTATGTAGTAGAAATGCAAATAGCCTAGAATAACAGTGAATATGCGTTTGATTCAACAGCGGTATGAATGAAAACGTACAATGACATAAACAGAAGATTTTTGTATCGGATATGCAAAATATCATAAGAAAATAATACTTGATTTCTAGTATGTTCTAAGTTCTAACTTTTGAAATCTAGAGCCTAGAAGCTTTAGTTCACATTTCCGAGGATATTATGATACATTCAGTCCTGCCGGACATATTATATGCACTCGTCCAATGAATACAAATCTCCTGTAACATATAATACTATTATATCAGTGCTAATAAAATTCTATGGGTGTACATGGATCTAAGTACAACGTACAACTAACTGGCATCATAAGTATCAACTACAAGCGTTGCTTCCGCGATGTGAAGATAAAGACACGTTCTATAACATTTTAATTTACATAAACTGTATTAAACTGCATTAAGTTTGCTGATTTATTCACAATTGTAGGATCTATAGAAGAATTGCATAAAGTAATATTGTTTGTGTTTCCAAACCGATGCCTAGCTATTGGGAACATAATCTAATGTCTACTAAAAGAGCAATCAATCGTGTCAGTCAATGGAATTACACGTAATTTGTAAAGGTGAAATAAAAAAGCGGTGAGAGCATTTGAAACGATAAACTTGATATGTCAAACACTGATTTTATGTCGCAAACAACGATGGACTGCTAAATAAATAAACAATTCTGGTAAAAAACTGACTCATCATATTGTATTTGACTCCATTGCACATTGGTTCAAACAGATAAGGACGAAACATTGCATTATATTAATCCCCACGTAGGTTTATTACGAGATAATCATAAACACATCAAGCTTTTTATGCGATAGAGTGTTTGGTACCTACTTAGCCACACAGAAGCATTTTCAAGTGCAGTCTGGGTGTAAAATAAAGCCTATAAAATACGTTGGTAATTAATATTTGGAACATAATGGACGACAAAACATGGAGCATTACGTATCCCATTAGCTAAAGGAGCATTTACATGTATAAGTAATAAATAGGAGAGAATAATAGGCTTTCCAGTGTTGGAGAACACAATGTCATTTGGGTGTAAGAACAGACGTGGTATAGGCAGTGTGTAGGCTAGACTGAGAGTAGTAATGTAATATAATAAGTTATTACCCTGTTGTCAACTAATAAATAGTGTGCGGACTAAAGAAGATAGTAAACAGTGACTCGACTGGAGAACATAATAATGTGGAATAATAGAGAGTGTGGCATGGGATGGAAGAGCACAAAGTAGAAATGCATAGAAGAAGAAGAGCCATAGACCTGACACAAAACGAAACTAAAGTTTATGTCTGTAAATAAAAGGCGAGATGAAAACATGAGAGAAGGAGGCAGAGAAGAGAAAACCATCAAAAGGGATTTCAGCTGGAAGTGTTGGCTGAATGGAAAATAGAGAAAAAAGGAAAAGTAGCTCTAAAGTAGTAAATATGGCAGAGATACTCATTCCAATATTATAAACACTGCAGACTGCATCTTTAGACATAATGCTATATAGACAGACTATTAGTCTAGTCTGTATAGCCTGTTCCCTCCCGGGTAGTGGTAGGCCTTAGCCTTTCGTCTGACCGAGAGGTATTTAGGAGTGCGGGTATAATTTGTGAGTTGGCTTGTGTTATGGAGTCCTCTTTGGTTGGGTGGTGGTGGGTATGACAGGCGAGAGATGTTCCTTTTCGGGAGTATTGTATGACATGATTATAATATAGAGAGTCTTATCTTTGGGTGACATGAAATGGGTAGCGGGACTCTCTTCTCACCAGGCGGAAATGGGAAGAGAGCAACTTGAAAAAATACTCGCGACTATCTCGCTATTCTGCTGAGTATAAATCAAACAAGAGCCTTCTCTCCACTCTTTATGCCTTTCCCATTCTACCTCTCACAGCCCCATAATACACGCTTTTCTTTTCTACACGACTCAAGATTGGAAATGCTCCGGTCTTATCGGCAAACACCTTCGGGCCATTATGCTGCAATATATTGCTACTATATCCGCCCTTCATTACCCGACTACAACAACCACCTACTACTACTATCTCGCTCTTCACCACACACTGGAATAACATAGACTTCTCATTCCCACCACACTGGAATCTTCTTCGGAACAGAAGAGAACAGAGCCAACTGAATGCGCCATTACGACAGATACACAGAGAAAGGAAACTCAACTAACTCCAAATTATTACTAGCCAACAGACTACAGTCCCCGTCATTATTTCTCCATTAGCATCCCCAGCCCTTTCTCTTAAACTCACTTTACTACCGTGATTTACACTTTCTCCTTCCTAATGGTCTCCTTTATCGGTCCCAGAAATTCTCTTGTCTATTCTCGAATTCTAAACTACTCTACATAAAATAAAAGCAGTTACGCAACTTTAGTTAGCCCAGAGAAAGTCACGTTGAATAACCTAGCCCAAGATGTTATATTTAATGCTTATTTGAAACCTGCCCGAATCTCTCAGGAACCCACTCAATCCAACATTTATTATCTATTTAGTATGTATGGTGATAAACGAATTAATAAAAATTCAGTTTAAAATCTTTCGGATGAGTAAAAATAAAGTATTTTGTGTTAAAATATCGGTTGTGTCATGTACTTAATATAGTATTGTAATGCGATTGAAGATAAGTGGACTTGGGGAGTGTAAGTAAGTGTGCAGGGTCTTAGAGAGTCTGTGAGTTGACTGAAAGCGTCAAGTTCATCTGTTGGCATTGTGAGTTGGCGAGAGGAAAAGCGAAGAGGAAGGAGGGAGCTATTGATGTGTCAGTCAACAGACTCGAGCCTTTCTTCAGTCATTTGAAATATGTAAGTTGGGACGGGGCACAGTGGATGGGATAGGATGCCTAGATTCAATTTCTGTGTCGATGCCATAATATAATCGCATTTCGATCAGAACGGCAACCACAAAGGACGACTCAATTGGAGAAGAAAAGGGTCCTAATCAGTTCCCCTTCAGAAATAGAAACTATTCCCATAATTGGATTAATCCCTTACAATGGGAACAAACCTTCTTCTACCATTTCTCCGGCTCAATTCAATGCACTATAAATAATATAACTCGCTATCTCACTTTTGCGGAAAACTACTCTCCTTTTATTTCATCGTATTCAGTTTAACACGCTTTTCGGATATTTCATTGCTTTTCACCTACGCTACTGCACTTAGTATAGAGGACACTCTACTCAACTAGTATTCATCATATTCACAAATCAACCTAAGCTAAATAATAAACTAAGGCTCACTGAATTGACTTGAGGTTCCTTTTGTCTATCACAAATGATGATAGAGCAACGTATACATGCTTAATAATACCGGGAATGAATCCTTGACAAAGTACACTTCATGTCGAGTACTTTTGTGCCAATAAATAAGGTTTGATGTATATTTTGTGATTAATGTATTCATATGCCACATTTTATGCCAAATGAACAGGTCTAGTTATATAGCACATAGGCCCTTGAAACCTTACTGTTCCAAAAAATTTGGGGTTGTAAATATGGGAACCACTTCCATTTTCCGGAACAATACGCGGACTGTTGACTGTATAAAATGTCAAATTGACTAAAACAATGGTGTATACCCAGCCCTAATTAACAATCAAGCCAAAATTTTCTAAAATACTTCAATCAACAACAACCAATTTATCCGCCTGGCCTTGGGTAATCGCCTTACGCCCATTATTCGCAGACAAAGAGAAAAAGTACTTTTGGGGTAAAAAGGATTTGGTTTTAGGGTTTGATTGTTCGAGTTCGGGACAAAAAGTATAAAAGAATACATAACAACACATGCGATGACACCTTCGCTGGAGTAGCTATACAAATAATATGTCTCTGTTGTGTAGTCCCTTTCTGTTGTGGCTTATTACATCTCTATGGCCCTTTTCTGTTGCAATTATTAGCTCGGAAATAATGTACTTGTGTTGAATGTGACAAAATAAAGACATTTATAGCATTCAGTCAATACAAATCCAGTATTTGTGTTGGGAAAACCAAGTCAAGCTAGGCTAGGGGACAGGAGAAATGAAATGAAGAGAGGAGAGAATCAACGTCAACAGATCACTAGATCAGATCACATCGTATCAATTCAGAAATGAAACACCCGTAAAACACTACTGAACGTGTGCTCATATGAACTTATAGAGAAACTAATCCTGTAGAACTATAGAAATGTCGCAAAATAGAAATACACATTCGCACATTTTCTGTATACGTACCTATATATGACTTTGCGTCCTATACGTTTTACATTAAACTCATTGTGGAAAGTAATGAAAGTTAAAGTACCTACGTATATGTATTCTTATATAGGTATATCCTTTTGTGCAACTGCGATCTTTTGATAGAGTCGGCTATTGTAAATAGACGATGTATCAGAAACGAGATTTACACTTAGGACAGTAGCAGAAAAGCCACAGACAGCAAACAGTTACCGATAGTTTCATCATCCTTGTTCTCCGTGAAATGTGGAAAGGCAGAATTGAATGGAGGATGTTGTATTTGTATTTCTGGAGCAGAGAAAATACAGTGGAAGAGAGGAGAATAGAATTGTCGAGTTTAGTTTTGTTGAGACTCTTCTCTCAATACTCAATATCAAGAGTACAGCAATAAGCAAACAGCAAACGGCAGAGTAAATGTAAAGTAAGTGCTATTTCTACTCTGCACCTTTGTCAATACTACTCAATAGCACACAAAAACAACAATGGTACATTTTCTCACACTTGACTTTACCATTGTCCATTTCCACATTATTGGATTCTCCTTTTCCATAGTCAAAACAAACAGCTTGACTCGTTGACTCGTTCTCATTTTATCCTTGAATGTCATCGTCGAAGTAGTCACATCGTACCTACGTTCTCCAAAAATGGTGTCCAATGAAAAATTGTCTTTTACGAAAGACAAAATCAATCTTTTATTCTTTTTCGGTCAGGAATGCGTGAGATGTTCGAAATACTGCCTAAATAACATTGCAAAAAATAGATATTGAAATTGCATATTATCAAGATTCATGTTATTGAGTCTATATTAATTAGATTACTGAATGTAGGTTGATTTCATGAAACGAAAAGTGAAAAGTTAAAATTGACTAGCCGTACCTTAAATGTGTAAAATCCGACTAGACACCATAGAACAAATTGGGAGCGAAAAGTGGGGAAAAGATTACAACTCCCCTAGGAATGATTTTATGCTCAATTAGCTCATGGGAAAATCACTTTAGAAGACTGTAGACATGGAACAGGACATAGATATAATATAGGTATTAGTCAGAACAGAATTTTATTATAGGCTCTTGAACATGCAACAGCGTATTACACTTTCAGAGGCTACAAGAGGGCTAGCTGCAAATTCTATAGTTGAGTGTGCGAGTAAAATCGGACGAAATAAATAATCATTCTGAAAATCTCATCTCATCACCCTTCGTTTCTCGCGTTAATGTAAAATAAACCACGTTTCATGGTCCATAAGCCAAGTTTTCTATCTGTACAACACTTGAGTGCTAAGTCCGCCTGGATGGATTTGACTGAATTGAACGGATTTAAATAAGACTTTCATAGTACAATATAGCTGGAGAATAATAGGAGTTTTTCGTCTAAAGATCCTTTGACATTTCACATTCTGTGGTTGACAAACACTTGCGGCTTTCTCCATTCCCAAAGTAAAAGTGAGAAGAAAAGAAAATTAAATTTTTCCCGCGTAAAATGGTCTCATATTTCTAAGGCAAGTGAAAGTTTGATTTTCTTTTCGGGTTCGTGAACATTTACTTTCATTTACAGTCTAGTATGTATGTAGTTTTAACTTTCCCTTGATTTTATTTGTAGAGGAGATGGGTTCGAGAGAGAAAAGGCCGTGGGGAAATGAACTATCAGTTCATTTATTTATCTTGAAGAGTTAAAAAAATCCGACAAGGAAATTGTTGAAAAGAAATGACGTTGACTGCTGTATTACAGTGGTGTGGCTTAGTCAAAGGGTCTCTCTCCAGTCTTCAGCTCCTGCGAAATCATGTAAACGTACTCAGTTAGGGAAAATATATTCTAATGTTTAGTATGCGCGACGGATGGGCAGTGGATCAGATAGCTGAATGGTGAGTGACAGTGGACGCGTTCAAATGGAAAATGTGAGAAAAAGAAACTCGAGAAAGTGAAATGGAGCGAATGAATCGGAGCGTGGAAGGATAACAAGCAATCTTTTTCAAACAAATTGATATTCAAGACTAAACGCTTTCAATAGAATGGAATACAGACACAGAATCGATCATTTCTTCACCCATCTCTTCATGGAGTGCCATTGTCGCACCGCAATTCATTCCAATTGCTTAGGATTGTCCTGCTCCTGGAAAACTGAACAGCAGTTCTTTCTTTCTGGCCTTTGTGAGCTGGTACAGCGGGGAAAAGAAAGATTTACTTATACATACGTACAAGCATCAACTAAAATAAACTGGAGAAAATAGCGTGAAAACGGAGAAGACTAGAAATAAACTTCACTACTTTTCCTGGAAATCTGAGAGGGATAGGACTGTGCAGAGGGAGAGCCTGGATACACATACATGTAGTAGCTCACATGTAGCTGGTTTTCTCGTCTTTTTCTAATAGAGTCATTCGCCTTGCATAACAAAGAATAATTCCATTCAATTTCACATTCAGAACCGATTCCGGACCGGACAAAGAATTCTCCTTCCACAATCCATGAGTCCTCTTAACCAACGCTCCCGAATACCAAAACAGAGCAACTCGTAACAAACCTTGCTACTTGCTCTTTCTTATTCTAACTCCTTTCTCGTTTTCACAATGCACCATTGTAGTCTTTGTCAAGTATCTTTACACTTTCAAAAGAGCTAATTCAACATTTCTTTGTGCAATTCAAGTCAATATACTAATACAATCCTTGGATTTATACAGTTAATATACCGGAACTACTATGTCCCCACCGGGCTGATATTGGCATATTGAAAACTATACTCTAATGTATTTTTCCAAAGTAATTGTCATTTTTGTGCTCGTAAACGTTTGATTTACTCCAGAAAACAAAATAACTCGTTTATTTCGTTTTTGTGGAATAATCTTAAAATACAATAGAGTATAATAACCACTGATAAACGTGACTGTTATCTGTAATAATAGTTACATAACAATAATATTGAAATTGTGTTTTAGTATTAGCAGTAAGGGAAGATAACTAATTAATTTACTACATAAATTTGTAGATTATGATGCTGGTTGTTGGATAACGTAGGTACTAAAATATATACTTAAATAACATCATAATACCCATCTGTATCGTATGTTAACATTTAGCTTTCGCCATGGTTCGAACTGCTTGTATCTCTTCAAAAATTGAAAAAGGACCAGCAGCTACGTCCAATTGAACTTGCATCTTATGTTGCTTGAAATAAGTGCTGGAAGAAGCCCATTTAATATCTGAAATGGCGGCACATAAGGATTTCTTTGAGAATCCTTTAGAAAACCATGTTTCATCATGTTGTAAACTTGTTAACACCATATCCCCTTTTTCAGAGTCGAAACAAAATCGAAGGATGGCCAAAAGCCGGCGTCTCAAATGATTAATCAACGGATTTAGAGGTTTGTAAATTTCGTTTGCTCTACAGTCATATAAAAGCTCATGGATTCCTATCAAGTTTACAAAATTTTGATACATAGCTTCTTCGGTAATGTAAAGATCTGATAATTCTCCTGAATTCTTTTGGACACTTTCCGGAAATATTTTCGCTATTGCTGTGTCATCTGGTACTGTTTTTGTTTCAGTATTTTGCGTTTGCCGTTTTATTTTTGGGGGCGGCGCCTGCCAAAGAAATATAGCAAAGATGGAAACTTTGTTAATGACGTATTTTTGTGAGAAAATCTCACAGTATCTCATTTTTTCGCATAAAATCTTAACTAACTTTTCTAGAATATTGAACTACTTACCAACAAAAGATCACCATGAGTTTGATCGTATGCCTCATCTATAGGTTCCTCATTTATTTTGATAACGCCACCAGGAGTGGTAACCTGTATAAAACAATGAATATCAAATAATGTGTATTATTATCGAATAATACACTTTTCCCTGATTTAATATAAGCCACAGTTCTTCCTGAAACAGCAAAAATGCTGATGGGTAGCTAATAGCGTCCTCAATTCATTCATATGTCTGCTACCAATATACCATTATTTTACTGTACGCAATAATGGTGAAAATTATTAAGAACCTAAAAGCAATAGATTACGGATTTGGAAATAATTTCAGTTTCACAGAATTGTAAAAACTTCAGATCCCTGATTTTTTAGGACGGGAAAACAGAATTGCATGAGTAAAAAATTCACAGTGTTTGCGGATTCTAGGAAACTGGATAGCTTATTGTTTGAAGTTCAATTCACTTTACATCTGAAACCCAAGAGGAACACCTTTTCAAGGCATTAAAATCTGTAGCATTTAATTTCTTGCTATGCTCTAGCTGTAGTATCATAGATTCCATATCATTTAAATCTGCCCAGGACAAGTCTTCATTGTTGTCAGTTGCGATTCTAGGAACCATAACTAGTGGCGAATTGGCAAATTTGGAAGAGCGAAACTGATTAAATCCTTTGTACAGTTTTTTACCAGAAGAAATCATTTTTTCTTTCATTAAGGCATCCACTGGAAAACAAAAAGAGAAAGATGCCTATAATTTATTGTTTGTCTTATCATTAATCGCTAGACACAATAAAACTTTCTAATGACTAATACTGTGCAATTATTCGTATAATTTTCGTCCATAGGCTCAAAGAATTTCGAATTTATGGGAAACGTTTGAAAGTTTTCTTACTCTTTTTAATAGAACAATATGAACATCAGTGATTCACTTCAACAATTTGTATCCTAATTGTGGCAGATGACAATGTTGGTTACTTAAGAACTTTTTATTGTGCTTTATAGTTCACAATGTGAACAATATGTGTGTACAGAATCAAAGAAATGTGGGTGAGTGCATTACGGAAGAAGAGGGAAAAATTATTATTCATATGCAAATTATCTACTCGTGGCTAATGTAAATGATGTTGAACTGTTGAACAAAAATAAGCAAACGTAAACTGTGTATTCTTTCATGCAGCAGCAGTGTGCAGTATAAAAAGACTCCACCGCCTTCATAATAGAATGATAGAGCGAATGAACATGAAGTAGTCATCAAGTTGCAAGTTTATAAGTGAACTGCATTAACAAAGAATTCGAAAAGATAAAATCTGAATAGGAAATAATCTGCATTGTGATACTACTTAGTCATTTGTGTAGTTCTAGATAGTTATGCATGCACATATTCATTGAAGTCTAAAACTACCATAAAGCAAGTTCAGCAAGATGCTTATTGTTAGAATATCTGTACTACGCATGAGATGAGAACGATACTTTTTGATTCATGCTTGTCGTCAACGTAAGTTAGAAGTTGTAAGTTAAAATATTAAGGTACATTCAGTAATTAATCATACTGTTTGTCAAAACACCATAAGCACACACAGAAACTAGACAGTTTTGCACAATGATTGTAATTTCTCAAGAAAGCTGAATTATTTTGGAAGTTAACGATTCATGGTTACTATATAATATGATAGAATAACCATATAGATCAAGAAACGGCTTTACAAACAACTAACAGGTACTACGGTCAACACGGTTAACAATTGTATCACTAAATTCGATTGATTTTCTGTAAGCTAAGTCGAAATTCCTAACTTTTACTAATAAGCTGATAAGGATAGCCACAAGACATACCAATGCAGATGTTTATGGGAAAACGTAAGAAAACGAAACGTACGTATGTATTTGTTTAGCTTAATGTACCTACTACCTACCATTTCGCTTCTTTCTGGCAGCACTATAAGGCAATGAATATATAAGTAGAAAAGACAGGAGGAAAGGGGATGTTTCAGCCGACGCGACTTTATTTTCTCCAATGTTATCAATACCATTCAGATTTTACAACTAATGCAATATATGCAAATTATTCATTCAGCGAAAATGTAGAACCCTATATGAAACTTGAAACGAGTGTACACGCATACATCCTCCACAAACTTTACTTCTTTCTGCTCACTTGATGACTCTATAATGTAATCCAAAGTATACAAATAGAAATAAAAAGCAATGAATTTGAATGGGCTCATTCGTCTCTCTTGGACAATTTCCCCCAGGAACTTTTACGCCAGAGTTGCTCTTTTTCCAGCTTCTATTATGAACCGCCCACCAGTCGAAATGTTTCCGTCGTTCTCTCTTCTTCCTACATTCTTCGAAGAAAAACTTTGGTAGCTGTGTAACAGAATAAAAAGAAATTTGTATTAAGTAAACTGTCATTACAAACCAAAAACTTTAACATAATGGCACTTGGTACGAAAACGGAACTAGTAAACTTACTGGCCACAATTTAAACGAATAAATTATAATTATTGCGCTAAAATTCTACGTGAAGAAACCTTTCGTAGGAAACTTCATGGGCAAGTACAAACGTTGGAAAATATTCTAGTTACATCCATAATTCCCTACACGTGAACAAATGCAATTCAGAGCATATGTGCCCAAATTAAAACTTACATTGACTGGAATTTCAGCAACTCTTCCCCTTGCAAAGTTGGTTTGAATGTCTTAAATGAGGCTTCCAAGTGCTCCTTAGATACGGTAATATCCTTCTGTAAAACAAAAACCCATGCAAACAAAGTTTGTAGCATACTCAGGTAGCAACTCTTTGTTAACGATGTGCATTCGAACACTACGTGATGTTTACCCTGGTTATTATTGCAGGAAGGCAAACACTTGTAATTCCAAGTCATAAAAGTATTCACTGACACTGAGTACCTCTGTAATAATTAAGTACCTACACAATTTTGACGGGCAAGCATTTCAATTGTCTGTTTGTTATAGGCAAAAGGAAAGGTAAATTAATCTCCTGTAATAAAGACTCAATACCTACTTTTATTTTGTGTTAGCAATAATAAGTCAATCAAACTTAAGTATTCATTAAGCGCATATTTTAGGTATTCAAGAGCTGTGTTAGGAATCTTATAATAATATTAATTTACTCTACCTTGTGCTCTTGTACCTAATACAACAGCTTCTATTTAGTGCAACTTTTTATTATTCCTTGTTTGTCCTATTCGTATAACTTTTCCCACACCACCGTATTAGCATTAAAGCACTTTTGGTATATACCTACAATTGACAATTATGCAGTAACCCGTTATATTGGACAAAATTTTCAATGAAGGTACATACGGACCAAAAAGCAATAATTGTCAATAAAATAACTGCTTTTAGAATAATTGACCCTGCATAATAATTCCTATCTTTCTCATGATGTAACTGTAAGGTACGTGAATCTCTAATTCCTTAAGCATTACACTCATCACAAGGAAAAGGTACAAAAGAGAGGTCTATAAATGAGAGGAGCGTATCCAATCGACAAATGAGTATAACAAGCAAATGTTTCACGGATGAACTGATGTTGCTGACATTAAATGAATACAGACATGACTATGACACAATGTTTACATCTGTCTGTATAGAATGAAGTTTAATGACTATATCACTAATAATCGTCTGGAGTATTTTCTATGTATAGGAAGGGATGGATAAAAGTTGTGTAGTGTATAGGTACTGTCAAGTGGCAAGGAACGACAAAAGTGGCTAACAATACAAACAGGGGGCTAGAGTAATATTAGAAATAGTTCCTTTAAACTACTCACTTATCTTTCATACCAAAAGTCTAATTGAAGAATCTACGGGCAAATTTAATAAATACACTAATATCTGCGTATTTCTGTTTTCTCTATAGAAAAAGAGAGGATTAGTATTGAGATCTATATGAAGAGTTTACAGTGAAGATGTGACAGTCTCGATGAGGAGTCACGCCATAAGACCTAATGGCCCGGCCATATGAGCAATACTCTTAATGGCCGGCCAATAAGACCTATAGTCGTTGGCCCATAGGAGTAGTCCTGATTTAATTTCTATAACATAGATAATTTATTATAAATATTGGAAGAAAATCCTTGTAGGAATAATAAGCGCCCCCTAATCCACTGTTGACGTTGAAGAATTTATATAAAAATTCAACAATAAATGGAATTTAAAACCAATAATATTCAAAGAAAACGGGAAAAAGTGGTAATGAAACATAGTATATCGTTTTACACTACAAGCAATTAATTATTGTTTGTCACAATGAAACTGGTCACCCAGGTGTGACACACAAGAAACTACAATGTACATACCTATCCAGTTATCCTCCCCGTCACTTTTAGACCTCAAATCGATACTAAAAAATGAAAGATACAAATGCAACTTGATACAGCTTCCGAATTCTAACTCTTTCCTAAAACCACTAACACCATCATCTATCAATTTACATACTTCTCCTTTTCGGCTTGTAATAAATTCTACTGATTTTATATAATTTATAATAATATTTATGACAAATTATCATAAACATGCTTGCCCTGTGTCAACGGTGCTACTTTCCCTGAAGTCTAAGTCAAACGGTTTCCTTTACTTTACCGTATCGGCTAAACTTTTGTGTCCCGTCGCGATCCGGGATCCCTGGTGAAAACGGCTCCTATGGACTAACGACGATAGGTCTTATTGCCCGGCCATTAAGAGCTATGCTCATATGGCCGGGGCATTAGTTCTTATGGCATGACTGCTCATCGAGACTGTCACAAATATACAATAACTTAACGACAGCCACAAGCTTTTATTTATTACTCCGCTGACTTCTAATGAAATAATTTTCCATATCTGTGCATACATTGATTGCTATTTTAGCTTTATTCACCCAGCATTCTTTAAGAACTTACCTCAAGAGTTTCAGCACTCCCGACTTGATCCATTCCACGGGACTCATTTAGCTCAAGCTTCCCTAATTTAATAAAACCAACCATTTCAATCTCATCATCTTGAGCATTCTTACGTTTCCTTACTTTCTCTCATCTTCAACAAAATAATATACATTCATTAAGAGTAAGTGAACATGGAGAGAAAGATAGCTATATACGCTAATACAGAGAAATTACTGAATACTTAGTTTAGTAAGCGGTAAGGGGGAATTTCATTCCATTAAATCAACTGGATATCAAACAGTCAAGCGAAACCATTCTGCCCACTGTATGTAATTCTACAGAATTTAGGGAAAGTTAACTAACCGAGATATTCTTGCACTGACGTGAGTTGTGCCGTGCAGATTAAAGCATGAATATCAGCACCAGTAAAGCCTTTTGCTTGGCAACTAATGGCATTCATATCCGACTCCTCGTATGAATGATTCACTTGGCTGCTAATATTCTTCAGAATATCAAATCGCTCCTCCTATATCACACCATACATGATAAGTATAGACATATAAGACCTTATTTAATATTAATCTACTTATTCAGAAGATTATAGTCTACTATCTGCAATAAATACTTCACCTAATATAATAATAATACCAACAGTTTTGCCATTTAAGTATAAAGTTAATTGTCCTCGATAAGCATCCAGGGACCAAACAGTAGCAGTTGCTATTAAATGATAACAACAAAGTCTCTGCAGCAAAGAACACACATCGGATGTGCTAAGTACTGCAGTAGTGAGAAACAGTGTTTTCATACGAAGGATTATTTCAACATAAGCTTATAATGCAAGAGAATGAAACGGAACAGAAGGGGAGAGTTGGAGCAAAATACAGAGAAACGGACTAATAATACAATAAACTGACTACCGTGTTCACACATTCTCTCCACAACAGTAGTAATAAACTGTGTAACACACAGGTGTAGGCAATAAGAGGGAAAAAGGTCAAAGGTTTTGAAATAATATGATTTATTGTATACGATATGAAGCAAAAATTCAAAATGACAATGACTGCTACAAGAAACGAATGTATTCATAGAAACACGAATGTATAAGTAGAAACACGAAAGTATTCGTAGAAACACGAATGCATAAGTAGAAACACGAAAGTATTCGTAGAAACACGAATGCATAAGTAGAAACACGAAACTATTCGTAGAAACACGAATACATAAGTAGAAACACGAAAGTATTTGTAGAAACACGAATACATAAGTAGAAACACGAAAGTATTTGTAGAAACACGAATACATAAGTAGAAACACGAAAGTATTCGTAG